>JABVCE010000054.1:0-38216 GCA_014905635.1 Scenedesmus sp. PABB004 | reverse complement strand
GCGCGCGCCGCTCGGCGGCGCCGCGGCGCAGCGCTGCCGTGCGCCGTTGTCCGCTGCCCCGCCGCCCCTGGGAGCGGGCGTGCGGGGCTCCAACAGGCTGCCCGGCCACGCGCTGCGCCGCAGAGGTCGGCGCCGGCGGCCGCGCCGCGCCGCGGGCCGCGCGCCGCCCGCGCGCGCGCGCCGCTCGGCGGCGCCGCGGCGCAGCGCTTGCCGTGCGCCGTTTCCGCTGCCCCCGCGCCCCTGGGGAGCGGGCGTGCGGGGCTCCAACAGGCTGCCCGCCACGCGCTGCGCCGCAGAGGTCGGCCGCCGGCGGCCGCGCCGCGCCGCGGGCCGCGCGCCGCCCGCGCGCGCGCCGCTCGGCGGCGCCGCGGCGCAGCGCTGCCGTGCGCCGTTTCCGCTGCCCCGCCGCCCCTGGGGAGCGGGCGTGCGGGGCTCCAACAGGCTGCCCGGCCAGCGCTGCGCCGCAGAGGTCGGCCGCCGGCGGCCGCGCCGCGCCGCGGGCCGCGCGCCGCCCGCCGCGCGCGCCCGCTCGGCGGCGCCGCGGCGCAGCGCTGCCGTGCGCCTTCCGCTGCCCCGCCGCCCCTGGGGAGCGGGCGCGGGGCTCCAACAGGCTGCCCGGCCACGCGCTGCGCCGCAGAGTCGCCGCCGGCGGCCGCGCCGCGCCGCGGGCCGCGCGCGCCCCGCGCCCCGCTCGGCGCGGCCGCGCGCAGCGCGCCGTGCACGCGCCGTTGCGCCGTTTCCGCTGCCCGCCGCCCCTGGGGAGCGGGCGTGCGGGGCTCCAACAGGCTGCCCGGCCACGCGCTGCGCCGCAGAGTCGGCCGCCGGCGGCCGCGCCGCGCCGCGGGCCGGCGCCGCCCGCGCGGCGCGCCGCTCGGCGGCGCCGCGGCGCAGCGCTGCCGTGCGCCGTTTCCGCTGCCCCGCCGCCCCTGGGGAGCGGGCGTGCGGGGCTCCAACAGGCTGCCCGGCCACGCGCTGCGCCGCAGAGGTCGGCCGCCGGCGGCCGCGCCGCGCCGCGGGCCGCGCGCCGCCCGCGCGCGCGCCGCTCGGCGGCGCCGCGGCGCAGCGCTGCGCCGTCGCGTTTCCGCTGCCCGCCGCCCCTGGGAGCGGGCGTGCGGGGCTCCACAGGCTGCCCGGCCACGCGCTGCGCCGCAGAGGTCGGCCGCCGGCGGCCGCGCCGCGCCGCGGGCCGCGCGCCGCCCGCGCGCGCGCCGCTCGGCGGCGCCGCGGCGCAGCGCTGCCGTGCGCCGTTTCCGCCTGCCCCGCCGCCCCTGGGGAGCGGGCGTGCGGGGCTCCAACAGGCTGCCCGGCCACGCGCTGCGCCGCAGAGGTCGGCCGCCGGCGGCCGCGCCGCGCCGCGGGCCGCGCGCCGCCCGCGCGCGCGCCGCTCGGCGGCGCCGCGGCGCAGCGCTGCCGTGCGCCGTTTCCGCTGCCCGCCGCCCCTGGGGAGCGGGCGTGCGGGGCTCCAACAGGCTGCCCGGCCACGCGCTGCGCCGCAGAGGTCGGCCGCCGGCGGCCGCCGCGCGCGCGCGGCCGCGCGCCGCCGCGGCCGCGCGCGCTCGGCGGCGCCGCGGCGCAGCGCTGCCGTGCGCCGTTTCCGCTGCCCCCGCGCCCCTGGGAGCGGGCGTGCGGGGCTCCAACAGGCTGCCCGGCCACGCGCTGCGCCGCAGAGGTCGGCCGCCGGCGGCCGCGCCGCGCCGCGGGCCGCGCGCCGCCCGCGCGCGCGCCGCTGGCGGCGCCGCGGCGCAGCGGCTGCCGTGCGCCGTTCCGCTGCCCCGCCGCCCCGGGAGCGGGCGTGCGGGCTCCAACAGGCTGCCCGGCCACGCGCTGCGCCGCAGAGGTCGGCCGCCGGCGGCCGCGCCGCGCCGCGGGCCGCGCGCCGCCCGCGCGCGCGCGCCGCTCGGCGGCGCCGCGGCGCAGCGCTGCCGTGCGCCGTTTCCGCTGCCCCGCCGCCCTGGGGAGCGGGGCGCGGGGCTCCAACAGGCTGCCCGCCACGCGCTGCGCCGCAGAGGTCGGCCGCCGGCGGCCGCGCCGCGCCGCGGGCCGCGCGCCGCCCGCGCGCGCGCCGCTCGGCGGCGCCGCGGCGCAGCGCTGCCGTGCGCCGTTTCCGCTGCCCCGCCGCCCCTGGGGAGCGGGCGTGCGGGGCTCCAACAGGCTGCCCGGCCACGCGCTGCGCCGCAGAGGTCGGCCGCCGCGGCCGCGCCGCGCCGCGGGCCGCGCGCCGCCCGCGCGCGCGCGCTCGCGGCGCCGCGGCGCAGCGCTGCCGTGCGCCGTTTCCTGCCCCGCCGCCCCTGGGGAGCGGGCGTGCGGGGCTCCAACAGGCTGCCCGGCCACGCGCTGCGCCGCAGAGGTCGGCCGCCGGCGGCCGCGCCGCGCCGCGGGCCGCGCGCGCCCGCGCGCGCGCCGCTCGGCGGCGCCGCGGCGCAGCGCTGCCGTGCGCCGTTTCCGCTGCCCCGCCGCCCCTGGGGAGCGGGCGTGCGGGGCTCCAACAGGCTGCCCGGCCACGCGCTGCGCCGCAGAGGTCGGCCGCCGGCGGCCGCGCCGCGCCGCGGGCCGCGCGCCGCCCCGCGCGCGCGCGCTCGGCGGCGCCGCGGCGCAGCGCTGCCGTGCGCCGTTTCCGCTGCCCCGCCGCCCCTGGGAGCGGGCGTGCGGGGCTCCAACAGGCTGCCCGGCCACGCGCTGCGCCGCAGAGGTCGGCCGCCGGCGGCCGCGCCGCGCCGCGGGCCGCGCGCCGCCCGCGCGCGCGCCGCTCGGCGGCGCCGCGGCGCAGCGCTGCCGTGCGCCGTTTCCGCTGCCCCGCCGCCCCTGGGGAGCGGGCGTGCGGGGCTCCAACAGGCTGCCCGGCCACGCGCTGCGCCGCAGAGGTCGGCCGCCGGCGGCCGCGCCGCGCCGCGGGCCGCGCGCCGCCGCCGCGCGCGCCGCTCGGCGGCGCCGCGGCGCAGCGCTGCCGTGCGCCGTTTCCGCTGCCCCGCCGCCCCTGGGGAGCGGGCGTGCGGGGCTCCAACAGGCTGCCCGGCCACGCGCTGCGCCGCAGAGGTCGGCCGCCGGCGGCCGCGCCGCGCCGCGGGCCGCGCGCCGCCCGCGCGCGCGCCGCTCGGCGGCGCCGCGGCGCAGCGCTGCCGTGCGCCGTTTCCGCTGCCCCGCCGCCCCTGGGGAGCGGGCGTGCGGGGCTCCAACAGGCTGCCCGGCCACGCGCTGCGCCGCAGAGGTCGGCCGCCGGCGGCCGCGCCGCGCCGCGGGCCGCGCGCCGCCGCCCGCGCGCCGCTCGCGCGCCTCGGCGCGCGCGCCCGCGGCCGCGCACGCCCGCGCACGCCTGCGCGCCGCGCCCGCTTTCGCCCACGTGCGCCCGCCCCAGGGGAGCGCGGCGTGCGGGGGCTCCAACAGGCTGCCCGGCCACGCGCTGCGCCGCAGAGGTCGCGCCGCCGGCGGCCGCGCCGCGCCGCGGGCCGCCGCCGCCCGCGGCGCGCGCCGCTCGGCGGCGCCGCCCGGCGCAGCGCTGCCCGTGCGCCGTTTCCGCTGCCCCGCCGCCCCGGAGCGGGCGTGCGGGCTCCAACAGGCTGCCCGCCACGCGCTGCGCCGCAGAGGTCGGGCCGCGGCGGCCGCGCCGCGCCGCGGGCCGCGCGCCGCCCGCGCGCCGCCGCTCGCGGCGCCGCGGCGCAGCGCTGCCGTGCGCCGTTTGCCCCGCCGCCCCTGGGGAGCGGGGCGTGCGGGGCTCCAACAGGCTGCCCGGCCACGCGCTGCGCCGCAGAGGTCGGCGCCGCGGCGGCCGCGCCGCGCCGCGGGCCGCGCGCCGCCCGCGCGCGCGCCGCTCGGCGGCGCCGCGGCGCAGCGCTGCGTGCGCCGTTTCCGCTGCCCCGCCGCCCCTGGGGAGCGGGCGTGCGGGGCTCCAACAGGCTGCCCGGCCACGCGCTGCGCCGCAGAGGTCGGCCGCCGGCGGCCGCGCCGCGCCGCGGGCCGCGCGCCGCCCCGCGCGCGCGCCGCTCGGCGGCGCCGCGGCGCAGCGCTGCCGTGCGCCGTTTCCGCTGCCCCGCCGCCCCTGGGGAGCGGGCGTGCGGGGCTCCAACAGGCTGCCCGGCCACGCGCTGCGCCGCAGAGGTCGGCCCCGGCGGCCGCGCCGCGCCGCGGCCGCGCGCCGCCCGCGCGCGCGCCGCTCGGCGGCGCCGCGCGCAGCGCTGCCGTGCGCCGTTTTCGCTGCCCGCCGCCCCTGGGGAGCGGGCGTGCGGGGCTCCAACAGGCTGCCCGGCCACGCGCTGCGCCGCAGAGGTCGGCCGCCGGCGGCCGCGCCGCGCCGCGGGCCGCGCGCCGCCCGCGCGCGCGCGCCGCTCGGCGGCGCCGCGGCGCAGCGCTGCCGTGCGCCGTTTCCGCTGCCCGCCGCCCCTGGGAGCGGGCGTGCGGGGCTCCAACAGGCTGCCCGGCCACGCGCTGCGCCGCAGAGGTCGGCGCCGGCGGCCGCGCCGCGCCGCGGGCCGCGCGCCGCCCGCGCGCGCGCCGCTCGGCGGCGCCGCGGCGCAGCGCTGCCGTGCGCCGTTCCGCTGCCCCGCCGCCCCTGGGGAGCGGGCGTGCGGGGCTCCAACAGGCTGCCCGGCCACGCGCTGCGCCGCAGAGGTCGGCCGCCGGCGGCCGCGCCGCGCCGCGGGCCGCGCGCCGCCCGCCGCGCGCGCCGCTCGGCGGCGCCGCGGCGCAGCGCTGCCGTGCGCCGTTTCCGCTGCCCCGCCGCCCCTGGGGAGCGGGCGTGCGGGGCTCCAACAGGCTGCCCGGCCACGCGCTGCGCCGCAGAGGTCGGCCGCCGGCGCCGCGCCGCGCCGCGGGCCGCGCCGCCCGCGCGCGCGCGCCGCTCGGCGGCGCCGCGGCGCAGCGCTGCCGTGCGCCGTTCCTTTCCCTGCCGCGCCGCCCTGGGGAGCGGGCGTGCGGGGCTCCAACAGGCTGCCCGGCCACGCGCTGCGCCCAGAGGTCGGCCGCCGGCGGCCGCGCCGCGCCGCGGGCCGCGCGCCGCCCGCCGCGCGCCGCTCGGCGGCGCCGCGGCGCAGCGCTGCCGTGCGCCGTTTCCGCTGCCCCGCCGCCCCTGGGGAGCGGGCGTGCGGGGCTCCAACAGGCTGCCCGCCACGCGCTGCGCCGCAGAGGTCGGCCGCCGGCGGCCGCGCCGCGCCGCGGGCCGCGCGCCGCCGCCGCGCGCGCGCGCCGCTCGGCGGCGCCGCGGCGCAGCGCTGCCGTGCGCCGTTTCCGCTGCCCCGCCGCCCCTGGGGAGCGGGCGTGCGGGGCTCCAACAGGCTGCCCGGCCACGCGCTGCGCCGCAGAGGTCGGCCGCCGGCGGCCGCGCCGCGCCGCGGGCCGCGCGCCGCCCCGCCGCGCGCCGCTCGGCGGCGCCGCGGCGCAGCGCTGCCGTGCGCCGTTTCCGCTGCCCCGCCGCCCCTGGGGAGCGGGCGTGCGGGGCTCCAACAGGCTGCCCGGCCACGCGCTGCGCCGCAGAGGTCGGCCGCCGGCGGCCGCGCCGCGCCGCGGGCCGCGCGCCGCCCGCGCGCGCGCCGCTCGGCGGCGCCGCGGCGCAGCGCTGCCGTGCGCCGTTTCCGCTGCCCCGCCGCCCCTGGGAGCGGGCGTGCGGGGCTCCAACAGGCTGCCCGGCCACGCGCTGCGCCGCAGAGGTCGGCCGCCGGCGGCCGCGCCGCGCCGCGGGCCGCGCGCCGCCGGCGCGCGCGCCGCTCGGCGGCGCCGCGGCGCAGCGCTGCCGTGCGCCGTTTCCGCTGCCCCGCCGCCCCTGGGGAGCGGGCGTGCGGGGCTCCAACAGGCTGCCCGCCACGCGCTGCGCCGCAGAGGTCGGCCGCCGGCGGCCGCGCCGCGCCGCGGGCCGCGCGCGCCGCGCGCGCGCGCCGCTCGGCGGCGCCCGGCGCAGCGCTGCCGTGCGCCGTTTCCGCTGCCCCGCCGCCCCTGGGGAGCGGGCGTGCGGGGCTCCAACAGGCTGCCCGGCCACGCGCTGCGCCGCAGAGGTCGGCCGCCGCGGCCGCGCCGCGCCGCGGGCCGCGCGCCGCCGCGCGCGCGCCGCTCGGCGGCGCCGCGGCGCAGCGCTGCCGTGCGCCGTTTCCGCTGCCCCGCCGCCCTGGGGAGCGGGCGTGCGGGGCTCCAACAGGCTGCCCGGCCACGCGCTGCGCCGCAGAGGTCGGCCGCCGCGGCCGCGCCGCGCCGCGGGCCGCGCGCCGCCCGCGCGCGCGCCGCTCGGCGGCGCCGCGGCGCAGCGCTGCCGTGCGCCGTTTCCGCTGCCCCGCCGCCCCTGGGGAGCGGGCGTGCGGGGCTCCAACAGGGCCCGGCCACGCGCTGCGCCGCAGAGGTCGGCCGCCGGCGGCCGCGCCGCGCCGCGGGCCGCGCGCCGCCCGCGCGCGCGCCGCTCGGCGGCGCCGCGGCGCAGCGCTGCCGTGCGCCGTTTCCGCTGCCCCCGCCGCCCCTGGGAGCGGGCGTGCGGGGCTCCAACAGGCTGCCCGGCCACGCGCTGCGCCGCAGAGGTCGGCCGCCGGCGGCCGCGCCGCGCCGCGGCCGCGCGCCGCCCCGCCGCGCGCCCGCTCGGCGGCGCCGCGGCGCAGCGCTGCCGTGCGCCGTTTCCGCTGCCCCGCCGCCCCTGGGGAGCGGGCGTGCGGGGCTCCAACAGGCTGCCCGGCCACGCGCTGCGCCGCAGAGGTCGGCCGCCGGCGGCGCGCCGCGCCGCGGCCGCGCGCCGCCCGCGCGCGCCGCTCGGCGGCGCCGCGGCGCAGCGCTGCCGTGCGCCGTTTCCGCTGCCCCGCCGCCCCTGGGGAGCGGGCGTGCGGGGCTCCAACAGGCTGCCCGGCCACGCGCTGCGCCGCAGAGGTCGGCCGCCGGCGGCCGCGCCGCGCCGCGGGCCGCGCGCCGCCCGCGCGCGCGCCGCTCGGCGGCGCCGCGGCGCAGCGCTGCCGTGCGCCGTTTCCGCTGCCCCGCCGCCCCTGGGGAGCGGGCGTGCGGGGCTCCAACAGGCTGCCCGGCCACGCGCTGCGCCGCAGAGGTCGGCCGCCGGCGGCCGCGCCGCGCCGCGGGCCGCGCGCCGCCCGGCGCGCGCCGCTCGGCGGCGCCGCGGCGCAGCGCTGCCGTGCGCCGTTTCCGCTGCCCCGCCGCCCCTGGGGAGCGGGCGTGCGGGGCTCCAACAGGCTGCCCGGCCACGCGCTGCGCCGCAGAGGTCGGCCGCCGGCGGCCGCGCCGCGCCGCGGGCCGCGCGCCGCCCGCGCGCGCGCCGCTCGGCGGCGCCGCGGCGCAGCGCTGCCGTGCGCCGTTTCCGCTGCCCCGCCGCCCCTGGGGAGCGGGCGTGCGGGGCTCCAACAGGCTGCCCGGCCACGCGCTGCGCCGCAGAGGTCGGCCGCCGGCGGCCGCGCCGCGCCGCGGGCCGCGCGCCGCCCGCGCGCGCGCCGCTCGGCGGCGCCGCGGCGCAGCGCTGCCGTGCGCCGTTTCCGCTGCCCCGCCGCCCCTGGGGAGCGGGCGTGCGGGGCTCCAACAGGCTGCCCGGCCACGCGCTGCGCCGCAGAGGTCGGCCGCCGGCGGCCGCGCCGCGCCGCGGGCCGCGCGCCGCCCGCGCGCGCGCCGCTCGGCGGCGCCGCGGCGCAGCGCTGCCGTGCGCCGTTTCCGCTGCCCCGCCGCCCCTGGGGAGCGGGCGTGCGGGGCTCCAACAGGCTGCCCGGCCACGCGCTGCGCCGCAGAGGTCGGCCGCCGGCGGCCGCGCCGCGCCGCGGGCCGCGCGCCGCCCGCGCGCGCGCCGCTCGGCGGCGCCGCGGCGCAGCGCTGCCGTGCGCCGTTTCCGCTGCCCCGCCGCCCCTGGGGAGCGGGCGTGCGGGGCTCCAACAGGCTGCCCGGCCACGCGCTGCGCCGCAGAGGTCGGCCGCCGGCGGCCGCGCCGCGCCGCGGGCCGCGCGCCGCCCGCGCGCGCGCCGCTCGGCGGCGCCGCGGCGCAGCGCTGCCGTGCGCCGTTTCCGCTGCCCCGCCGCCCCTGGGGAGCGGGCGTGCGGGGCTCCAACAGGCTGCCCGGCCACGCGCTGCGCCGCAGAGGTCGGCCGCCGGCGGCCGCGCCGCGCCGCGGCCGCGCGCCGCCCCGCGCGCGCGCCGCTCGGCGGCGCCGCGGCGCAGCGCTGCCGTGCGCCGTTTCCGCTGCCCCGCCGCCCCTGGGGAGCGGGCGTGCGGGGCTCCAACAGGCTGCCCGGCCACGCGCTGCGCCGCAGAGGTCGGCCGCCAGCGGCCGCGCCGCGCCGCGGGCCGCGCGCCGCCCGCGCGCGCCCGCTCGGCGGCGCCGCGGCGCAGCGCTGCCGTGCGCCGTTTCCGCTGCCCCGCCGCCCCTGGGGAGCGGGCGTGCGGGGCTCCAACAGGCTGCCCGGCCACGCGCTGCGCCGCAGAGGTCGGCCGCCGGCGGCCGCGCCGCGCCGCGGGCCGCGCGCCGCCCGCGCGCGCGCCGCTCGGCGGCGCCGCGGCGCAGCGCTGCCGTGCGCCGTTTCCGCTGCCCCGCCGCCCCTGCGGAGCGGAGGTGCGCGGCTCCAACATGCTGCCCGGGCACGGGCTGCGCCGCCGAGGTCGGCCGCCGGCGCCCGCGCGCGCCGCGGGCCGCGCGCCGCCCGCGCGCGCGCCGCTCGCCGGCGCCGCGGCGCAGCGCTGCCGTGCGCCGTTTCCGCTGCCCCGCCGCCCCTGCGGAGCGGAGGTGCGCGGCTCCAACATGCTGCCCGGGCACGGGCTGCGCCGCCGAGGTCGGCCGCGGCGGCCGCGCCGCGCCGCGGGCCGCGCGCGCCCGCGCGCGCGCCGCTCGGCCGGCGCCGCGGCGCAGCGCTGCCGTGCGCCGTTTCAAATGCCCCGCCGCCCCTGCGGAGCGGAGGTGCGCGGCTCCAGCTTGCTGCGTGCCGGCCACGGGCTGCGCCGGCGAGGGCCGCCGCCGGCGGCCGCGCTGCGCCGCGGGCCGCGCGCCGCCGCGCGCGCGCCGCTCGGCGGCGCCGCGGCGCAGCGCTGCCGTGCGCCGTTTCCGCTGCCCGCCGCCCCTGGGGAGCGGGCGTGCGGGGCTCCAACAGGCTGCCCGGCCACGCGCTGCGCCGCAGAGGTCGGCCGCCAGCGGCCGCGCCGCGCCGCGGGCCGCGCGCCGCCGCGCGCGCGCCGCTCGGCGGCGCCGCGGCGCAGCGCTGCCGTGCGCCGTTTCCGCTGCCCCGCCGCCCCTGGGGAGCGGGCGTGCGGGGCTCCAACAGGCTGCCCGGCCACGCGCTGCGCCGCAGAGGTCGGCCGCCGGCGGCCGCGCCGCGCCGCGGGCCGCGCGCCGCCCGCGCGCGCGCCGCTCGGCGGCGCCGCGGCGCAGCGCTGCCGTGCGCCGTTTCCGCTGCCCCGCCGCCCCTGGGGAGCGGAGGTGCGGGGCTCCAACAGGCTGCCCGGCCACGCGCTGCGCCGCAGAGGTCGGCCGCCAGCAGTCGCGCCGCGCCGCGGGCCGCGCGCCGCCCGCGCGCGCGCCGCTCGCGGCGCCGCGGCGCAGCGCTGCCGTGCGCCGTTTCCGCTGCCCCGCCGCCCCTGGGGAGCGGGCGTGCGGGGCTCCAACAGGCTGCCCGGCCACGCGCTGCGCCGCAGAGGTCGGCCGCCGGCGGCCGCGCCGCGCCGCGGGCCGCGCGCCGCCCGCGCGCGCGCCGCTCGGCGGCGCCGCGGCGCAGCGCTGCCGTGCGCCGTTTCCGCTGCCCCGCCGCCCCTGGGGAGCGGGCGTGCGGGGCTCCAACAGGCTGCCCGGCCACGCGCTGCGCCGCAGAGGTCGGCCGCCAGCGGCCGCGCCGCGCCGCGGGCCGCGCGCCGCCCGCGCGCGCGCCGCTCGCCGGCGTCGCGGCGCGGCGCTGCCGTGCGCCATTTCCCCTGCCCCGCCGCCCCTGCGGAGCGGAGGTGCGCGGCTCCAACAGGCTGCCCGGCCACGCGCTGCGCCGCAGAGGTCGGCCGCCGGCGGCCGCGCCGCGCCGCGGGCCGCGCGCCGCCCGCGCGCGCGCCGCTCGGCGGCGCCGCGGCGCAGCGCTGCCGTGCGCCGTTTCCGCTGCCCCGCCGCCCCTGGGGAGCGGAGGTGCGGGGCTCCAACAGGCTGCCCGGCCACGCGCTGCGCCGCAGAGGTCGGCCGCCAGCAGTCGCGCCGCGCCGCGGGCCGCGCGCCGCCCGCGCGCGCGCCGCTCGGCGGCGCCGCGGCGCAGCGCTGCCGTGCGCCGTTTCCGCTGCCCCGCCGCCCCTGGGGAGCGGGCGTGCGGGGCTCCAACAGGCTGCCCGGCCACGCGCTGCGCCGCAGAGGTCGGCCGCCGGCGGCCGCGCCGCGCCGCGGGCCGCGCGCCGCCCGCGCGCGCGCCGCTCGGCGGCGCCGCGGCGCAGCGCTGCCGTGCGCCGTTTCCGCTGCCCCGCCGTGATGAGAGTGCGTGTTTTCGGCCGCACACTCACCCCATTGCGTGCATGGAGCCTAAAGGAAGCTACTCGGAACTTTGGGCCTTAGTTGGGCTCTTGTGGAAGGTGCTAACCGCGGTGGAAGCTGCTTACGGCGCAGCTACCGGCAGCCGCCGAGAAGCTGCGATTACCGATACCGTTTCGGCTATATAGCTCCGTGCGCCCGCCCCGTTTGCCTAAGGAGTCTCTTCACCACGCACATGTAACCTTTGCTCCTTCACTCGTGTCTCCGTGCTCTCCGTGCTCTCTCGTTGGCCAACCGCCGCTCTCCGCCGTTGTCGACTCGCTCCTCTAGCCGGCAACAACCGCGCCTACTCCGACCAAGTGGTCATGAGCCCATCCCCGGTGCTCTAAAGGCATCGCGGAGGCTTCGCGCGCATCGCTCCGGCAACTCGACAACTCCGCGGAGCTCTTTGCCGCCTTCAAGACCCGCGACCTCGGCGAGGTGAGCCAGTACCTCGGCATGCACATCACGCGCGACCGCATCAACAAGACCATCAAGATCACCAACGAGAAGATGGTGACCGAGCTCGTCTTCAAGTACGGGCTCGCCGACTGCGCGCCCCGCGACATCCCCGTGAGCCTCGGCACCAAGCTCACCAAGGACAACGGCGACCCGCTCGACACCGCGGCCTACCCCTACACGTCGCTCGTGGGAGCGCTCCTCTACCTCTCCATCACGGTGCGCCCCGACATCGCCTTTGCGGTGAGCGCGTTGACACGCTTCATGTCCTGCCCCACGACCGTGCACTGGGGCGTGGCCAAGGGCGTGCTCCGCTACCTGGCCGGCACCACCAACATTGGCATCATCTACGGCGGCATCAAGGGCAGCCTGGACCTCAACGGCATGTGTGACTCGGACTACGCGGCCGACCTCGACACGCGCCGCTCGACCACCGGCTACGTCTTCACCCTCAACGGCGGCGCAATCACCTGGTCCAGCAAGAAGCAGCAGACCGTCGCAGCCTCCACCACCGAGGCCGAGTACATGGCCGCCTCCGCTGCGGTCAAGGAGGCCCTCTGGCTGCGCAAGCTCATGAGCGACCTCAAGGTCAACATCGGCGCCATCGACATCCTCTCCGACAACCAGGGTGCGATCAAGCTGCTGCGCAACCCCGTGCTGCGCAACCCCGTGTCCTCGCAGCGCTCGAAGCACATTGACGTCGCGCACCACTTTGCGCGCGAGCGCGTGGCCCGCGGCGAGGTCACGTTCCACTACGTGCCCACGGCCGACAACATCGCCGACGCGCTCACCAAGCCGCTGGCGCTGTCCAAGTTTGTGGCGTGCCGCACCGGCATGGGCATGGTGTGAGTGTTGCGTCCGCGTGGGAGTGATGAGAGTGCGTCCGCGTGGGAGTGATGAGAGTGCGTGTTTTCGGCCGCACACTCACCCCATTGCGTGCATGGAGCCTAAAGGAAGCTACTCCGATCTTTGGGCCTTAGTTGGGCTCTTGTGGAAGGTGCTAACCGCGGTGGAAGCTGCTTACGGCGCAGCTACCGGCAGCCGCCGAGAAGCTGCGATTACCGATACCGTTTCGGCTATATAGCTCCGTGCGCCCGCCCCGTTTGCCTAAGGAGTCTCTTCACCACGCACATGTAACCTTTGCTCCTTCACTCGTGTCTCCGTGCCGCAGAGGTCGGCCGCCAGCGGCCGCGCCGCGCCGCTTGCCGCGCGCCGCCCGCGCGCGCGCGCCGCTCGCCGGCGTCGCGGCGCGGCGCTGCCGTGCGCCATTTCCCCTGCCCCGCCGCCCCTGCGGAGCGGAGGTGCGCGGCTCCAACATGCTGCCCGGCCACGGGCTGCGCCGCCGAGGTCGGCCGCCGGCGGCCGCGCCGCGCCGCGGGCCGCGCGCCGCTCGCCGGCGCCGCGGCGCGGCGCTGCCGTGCGCCATTTCCCTGCCCCGCCGCCCCTGCGGAGCGGAGGTGCGCGGCTCCAACATGCTGCCCTGCCCGGCCACGGGCTGCGCCGCCGAGGTCGGCCGCCGGCGGCCGCGCCGCGCCGCGGGCCGCGCGCCGCTCGCCGGCGCCGCGGCGCGGCGCTGCCGTGCGCCATTTTCCCTGCCCCGCCGCCCCTGCGGAGCGGAGGTGCGCGGCTCCAACATGCTGCCCTGCCCGGCCAAGGGCTGCGCCGCCGAGGTCGGCCGCCGGCGGCCACGCCGCGCCGCGGGCCGCGCGCCGCTCGCCGGCGCCGCGGCGCGGCGCTGCCGTGCGCCATTTCCCCTGCCCCGCCGCCCCTGCGGAGCGGAGGTGCGCGGCTCCAGCTTGCTGCGTGGCCGGCCACGGGCTGCGCCGGCGAGGGCCGCCGCCGGCGGCCGCGCCGCGCCGCGGGCCGCGCGCCGCCGCCGCGCGCGCCGCTCGGCGGCGCCGCGGCGCAGCGCTGCCGTGCGCATCGCGGCGGAGCTGCGTGCGGAGATGCGGCAGCAGGAGCAGCAGGAGCTCCACCAGCTGCGGCACGCGCTGCGCGCAGCGCGCTGGGCGGCAGGCAGCCAGCAGTACGGCTGCCCCGAGGCCGCCGCTAACGCCCTCGCCGCAGAGCGGGCGCTCGCCGCGGCGGAGGCGGCGCAGCGGCGGCAGCAGGCGGACGCTCTGGAGGCGGTATGGGAAGAGTGCGGCGAGGGGCCCAGCCGCTGGTTCCACCGCCTGGGCCGCGCGCCGGGCGGCGCGCAGCCAATTCACGCGCTCGCCCGCCCGGGCCAGCCCGCCGTGCCGCTTACCTCCAGGGCAGGCATCCAGGAGGGCGGCCGCATCATCGCCGACTTCTTCGACGCGGACGTGCCCGGCGGCATGTTTGGCGTCCGGCCGACCGACCAGCCGCAGCAGGACCGCATGCTGGACGCGCTGGACCGGCAGCTCTCGGCAGCCCAGCAGCGGGCCTGCCGCGGGCAGGACCCCGAGGGGCTGCTCACGTTCGCCGAGGCGACGGCGGCGCTGGCCAGCCTGCCGCGCGGCGCGGCGCCGGGCAGCGACGGCCTCACCTGCGAGGCCTACGCGGCCCTGTGGGAGGTGCTGGGCGAGCCGCTCGTCCAAGCCTTCAACTATCACTACCTCAACCAGGCAGCCGGCGCGCCGCAGCTCGCGGCGACGCAGCGGCTCGGGCTCATCACGCTGATCCACAAGGGCGGCCAGCCGCGCGAGGCGGTCAGCAGCTACCGCCCCATCACGCTGCTCAACACAGACACCAAGATCGCAGCCAAGGCCATCGTGCAGCGGCTCGCGCCCGCGCTCGGCTCCATCGTCGACTGCACGCAGACGGCGTTTGTGCCGGGCCGGGACATCGCCGACAACGTGCTCATGCACCTGGAGGCGATCGACCACGCGCGCGAGACGCGCGCGCCGGGCTGCCTGCTGTTCCTCGACTTTGCCAAGGCCTACGACCGCCTCGACCGCGGCTGGCTGTTCAGGTGCCTCGCGCGCATGGGCCTGCCCGACGCAACCACGCGCTGGGTCCGCCTGCTGCTCGCAGGCACGCGGGCGCGCGTCGCCTTCAACGGCGGCCATGTCAGCCGCGAGTTCAGCGTGGCGTCGGGCTGCGCGCAGGGCAGCCCGCTCAGCCCGCTGCTGTATGTGCTGGCGGCGCAGCCGCTGGCGGCCATGTGCCGGCGCGTGCAGCGGCAGCCCGGTTTTGCCAGCCTGCAGCTGCCCGGCGGCGCAGGGCCGGCGCCCTGCTGCCACCAGCACGCAGACGACACCACCCTGCACGCAGCGTCAGTGGAGAGCGCCAAGCGGCTGCTGGACGGCGCCGTCGCGCCGTTCTGCCTGGCCAGCGGCGCGCAGCTCAACCTGGCCAAGTGCAAGGGCATGCTGCTGGGCGACCACCCGGCGCTGCAGCTGCAGCCGGATGGCAGCGGGCAGCTGGTCGAGTGCAGCACGGGCGTGTGCTTCCCGGACACAGAGCAGGCGCCGATCAGGCACCTGGGCGTGCTGCTCTCTGCCACCGGCGTCGAGCGGCACGCGGCGCAGCTTTACCGCGAGCGGCTGCGCACCATCACCTGCCGCATCGCGCACTGGTCGCGGTACGCGCTCACGCGCCCGGGCCGCCGGCACGTTGCGCGCCAGGTGCTCGCGGCCTGCGTGGGCTGGCACGCGCAGTTTGTGCCGGTGCCGGCCGACCTCCTGCGCCTCATCCAGCGGCGCGTCACCGCCTACATCGTCGGCAACTGGTGCATCCGCGAGAGCGACAACCGCATTATCAGGCAGGTTCCGCGGGCGGCCATCGCGTGCCTGCCCGCGAGCATGGGCGGCGAGGCGCAGGTCGACGTCGCGGCCTTCACCACGGCAATGCTGGCCAAGACGGCCGCCAGGCTGCTGCACCCGGTGGGGGCGGCCTGGAAGCCACCCGCGGCGGCGCGCTTCGCGCGCGCGCTGCCTGGCCGGGGCACCGCCGCCCTCGTGCAGGGCACCGCGCTGGAGCTGCGGGCGCAGCTGCCGTGGCGGTGGGGCGCGATCGCCTGCGCGTTTGCGGCTCTCGGCGTGCACCGGGTGATCCCCCACGGCAGCATGACCGTGGAGCAGATCAGGGTGGAGGCCCTGGTGGGCAACTGCAGCGTCGGCGCGGCCCTGGGCGGCGCGCGCATCGCGTCGCTCGAGGACCTGCCCGCGGAGCTGCGCAGCGACAGCCTCGGGCAGGCGGCGCCGCGCCTGCCGTGGCGGCCGGCCGCCGACGGCGTCGTCATGCCGGGTGAGTGGCAGCAGGCGCTCGCGCGCAGCGGGCCGAGCGCGCCGGGTTGGCAGGCGCTGCGGCCCAGCGCGGCGCCGCCGTCGCCGGGCGGCGGCGTGGTGCAGCAGCCCCAGCAGCCGCTGGCGGCGCTGCCGGTGGAGCAGCCGCCGCAGCCGCCGCCGCCGCCGCCCGCCGTGCGGTGGGTACGGCGGTGGGCGCTGGGCGCGGCAGCGGCGAGCTTCTTCGAGGTGGGCCTGACAGCAGGCTCCGCACCGCCGAGCCCCCGCCCGAGATAGTCGCGGGGGGGTGGGAGGACTGCTGCGTGGTGGACGCGGCGCAGGCGCCGCGGCCAGCGGCGGGCGCGCAGCGCGCGGCGGCCGGAGCGCCCGGGGCAGCGGCGCCGGCGGAGCAGCCGGAGCTGCACAGCAGGGCGCGGCGATGGTTCCTCGTGGGCTTCTGGCCTGACGTCCGCGTCGACCCCTCTGTGTGGGGGCTGGGGCACGCGGCCACGGTCATGCAGTTTACGGTGCGCGGCGCGACCCTGCGGCTGCTGCAGCTGCGCTGCGCGCGCGAGGTCACGCCGGCAGGGGGCTGGACGCCCGGCGTTGGCTGCGTGCCGGGCCTCTGGCGCGCCGGCGACGGCCAGGCCTGCCCGGCCAGCGCCATCGCGCGGCGGGAGGCGGGCCAGAAGCGCAGCTGGGCGGAGCGGCAGCGAGCCGAGACGCCAGACCCGGAGCCTGGGCTGCCGGCGTGGCAGAAAGTCTCGCCCCCGCGGCGCCACGTCATGGAGCGCGTCGGGCCGGCGGCGGCCGCTGCCGCCGCGGCGCGGCGCGAGGAGCAGGAGCAGCGGCGGGAGCAGCAGCTGGAGCAGCGCAGGACCCTGGTTCAGGAGCCGGCGGCCAACGACCTCGTCGACCCGCTCACTGGTGCGACTGCGCCGCCGCGCGCCGGCGAGCGCGCGGAGCCGCCCGCCTGGGCCGCCTGCTACGCGCGCGCGCAGCAGGCGCGCATGCCGCGCGCCCTGCGACACTTTGGCTGGAGCCTGCTGCACGGCGGGGTGCGCGTCAGCGGCGACAGGGTCTTCTCTTACCAGCGCGCGGCGCCGGAGCTGGCGGAGCTGGCGTGCCCGCACCCGCTCTGCCGCGCGCAGCAGCAGCCGCCGCTGGAGACGCTCGGCCACGTCCTCGGCGGGTGCCCCGTGGCGGCGGCGGTGCTGCAGTGGTTTGCTCACCTCTGGGCGCGGCTGCAGCCGGGCTTCCCGCGCGCGCCGCCCCCGCCCAGGGTGATGCTGGCGGACGACTTTGCCAGGTCGGGCGTCGCGCCGGAGCTGCAGCAGCTCTGGACGCACCTCCGCCTGCTGCTGCTGCGCGCCCTGCTCGCCGCGCCGCGCGGCACGGCGGCGGCCAGCCCGGGCACGCGCCTGTGGCGGCGATTCGCATCTTTGTGTACTCGGTGCGCGACGCAGTCGTGCTGGACTGGCGCAAGGCAGCGATGGACGTGCGCGCGCTGGCGGGCGTGCCGCGCTCCTGGCTGTCGGGCTCCGGCAAGGAGCTCACTCGGGCAGATTTCGAACGCCGGTGGTGCCACCGAGGGGTCATCGCGCGCACGGGCCAGCACGGGGGCCGCTTCACAATGGAGTTCCGGCTCACCGCAGCGGGCGTGCCGGCGCTGCCGGCGGCGCCGGCGCAGACCCCGCCGGCGGCGCAGGACCCCGCGGCGGCGGCGGCGGCGGCGGCGGCGGCGCAGCGCGGCGGCTAGCTGCAGGGGCCGGGGGGGTCCGCGGCCGGGCTTGCTGCGACCCCGGCTGGCTGCGTGTCGCGCCTCTTCTGCAGCGCGCAAGGTTGGGCGGTGTCCGCCCGTGCCGCGGGGCTGGTGTCTGCGTGTTTGTCGTCGCGCGGCGAGGGGGCTGCAGCCGATGGGGCCGGCCCCTGGCGCCGCCGGCGTGTTTGGCGGCTGCACGCGCTCCGTGCGCGGCGGCTTGGCGTGCGGCCTGCCCGGTGGGGCGGCTTTCTCATCGGTGCGCGGCTTTCTCAGGGGTTTTTGCAGCAAAGCCGACTGCTGCCCCTGGTGTGTGCGTGTGTCGTCGCGCGGCGCGGGGGCTGATGCCGCTGAGGCCGGCCCCTGCCGCCGCCAGCGTGGGTGGCGTTTGCGCGTGATCTCTGCGCGGAGGCTTGGAGCCGGTGCACCTCGCTGCACCGATGCCCGGTGCGGCTCGCCGCACCGGAAGGGGGGTGTGCGGCCTGATCTGCTGCTGCCCCTTTGATTGCGGGGCATCACCTGGTCTCCTTGGGCGCCCGTTGGGCGTTGGCCTCTGGCTGTGCCGTTGGGTGATGTGTGTGCCCCCTCTCGGGGGGCGCCGGGGCGCGGTCTTTCACGAGGGGTTGCTGCGCTCTTCCCGTTGGAGTTTTTTTCAATGGGCTGCCCCTGGGCCTCGGTCCTTGTCTGGTCACCCATTGTAAAAAAAAAAAAAAAAAAAAGCGCTGCCGTGCGCCGTTTCCGCTGCCCCGCCGCCCCTGGGGAGCGGAGGTGCGCGGCTCCAACATGCTGCCCTGCCCGGCCACGGGCTGCGCCGCCGAGGTCGGCCGCCGGCGGCCACGCCGCGCCGCGGGCCGCGCGCCGCTCGCCGGCGCCGCGGCGCGGCGCTGCCGTGCGCCATTTCCCCTGCCCCGCCGCCCCTGCGGAGCGGAGGTGCGCGGCTCCAACAGGCTGCCCGGCCACGGGCTGCGCCGCCGAGGTGCGCCGGGCCAGCACAAAGTCGTCTGGAGGCGGACGGCGCCCCCGCTCCGCACGCACGCACGCACGCACGCACGCACGCTCACTGCCCCGGGCGGCAGCAGCAGCGGCAGCGCGCGCTCGGTCGCGGCAGGCCGCGCAGGGCTGGCCGGAGCGGTTCGGGAGCCTCTGGGGAGCTTGTTGCTGGTGCGGGGGTGCAGGGCGGGGCCTGGCCGACTTGGACGGGAAGCATCGATGCGGCAGGCTGCTGGCCGCAGCGTGCAGGCGCCCGCGGGCCTGCCCGCGGCCCAGTTTGGCCGCGGGGCGGGCTTTCTGGGCGCGGGGGCCCGCCGGCCGGCGCAGCCCGGCCTTTGGCGCGCCCCCGGGCGACCGGGCAGCAGCGGGCGACCCGCGCTGGCCCGTGGGGCGCGGGGGCCCTGTCGGCCGGCCCGGAGGGGGCCGTTGCGGGCCCCTCGGGCCCCGTCTGGCTCCTGCCCCCGGCCCGGCTGCTGCGGGACCGGCCGCAGCGGGCGCCCATCCCCATGGCGCCGGCTCTCGGGCCGGGCGGCGACCGGCGCGCGGTCGTGCTCTCGCTGGGGCAGGCCGTGCAGCCTTCCGGCCGCACGGCGCGCCAGCGGGAGGCGAGCCGCGCCGCGCACTTCCAGGCGGGCGTGCGCGGCGTCGCGCAGCTCGGGCAGCTGCTGGTGCAGGGCGGGCAGCCGCTCCCCTGGGCGGCCGGCTACACCACGTGCGACCGCGACGGGCAGCGCACCCCCGGGGCCACCGTCGCGATCGCGGTCAGGCCGGACGAGCAGTCGCGCGCGGCGGCGGCTGCGGTCGCCGCCGCGGGCGTGCTGCAGCTCGGCGGCTGCGCGGTGCCGGCGGCATGGGGCAGGACGGCCGCGCCGGCCGGCACCGTCAAGGTGCTGGTGCAGGGGCTGCCGGAGGACCTGTGGGAGCGCGGCCAGGGCGTCATGGCCGCCCTGCTGGTCGCCGCGGGTTACGGCCCTGACCTCGCGGTGTCCGAGCACTGGGGCTGCAGCAGCGCGTTCGGCGACGCGCCGGCGGCGCTGCCCTGCGCGGACACGCTCGTCGCGTACGTGCGGACGCCGCCGGGCGAGCCCATGCTCAGCCGCCTGCCAGACGACTTTGTGTCCGACGGCCGGCGCGTGCGCGTCTACGTCGCCGGCCGCGCGGCCGGCGAGTGGCGCGGCTGGCGTGCGAGCGAGCAGACCTACGAGCGGGCGCTGGCGCGGCTGGAGGCGGACGCGGAGGGGGCCGAGGCTGCGCCGCAGCGTGCGCAGGCCCGCGCGCCCGCGCCCCCCGTGGCGCCGCCGCCCGCGCAGGGCGTGCCGGGCGCAGGTGCGGCGCGCGCTGGCGGCGCGCGAGCCGGCGGCGCGGCGCGGGCGGCCGCGGGCGAGGCGGCCAGGGGCCGCCCCGCGGCGATGGAGCAGGGTCAGCAGCGGCAGCAGCAGCGGCAGCCGCAGGACCTGCCCGGCGGCGGTGCCGGCGACGCGGCGACAAGGATCGGGCCGGCGGCGATGGAGCTGGACGAGCGGCCGCGTCGGAGCCCGCGGCAGCGGCGGCCGGCGACGCAGCTGCCCGGCGCCGGACGATGCCCGGCGGGTGCGACCCGATGCAGGTGGACGCAGACGGCGGCGGTGGGGAGCAGCCCGCTGGCAGCCCGCCGCCCGACGGCGAGGGGCGCAGCGGCGCGGCGCGGGCCAACGCGGCGCGCGCCAGCGCGGGGCGCGGCGCGGCGCGCGGCGCGCGCCAGCGCGGGGCGCGGCGCGGCGCGCGGCGCGCGGCGCGGCGCCCCGCGCGGCGAGCAGCGCACCGCAGGGGGCAGCACGGCACGCAGCACCGCGTTCCGGGCCTGGTGTGACGGGCCGGACGCGGACGACCTGATCGCTGCGGCCAGGAGCGCCTGCGAGGAATGGGGCGGCGGCGACCTGGGCGGCAGCGACTGCGAGCGGCTGCGCGAGGAGTACTGGGCGGCCATGCGACAGAGCCTGCCGGACCCCGTCGGCGGTGCGTGCGCCTGGCCCGCGCGGCGCGCGTGGCTGCGCCGCCGTTTCGGCCTGCCGCCAGACGCAGGGTACGGCACGGACGACGAGGGCGGGCCTGGGCCCGGTGCCGCCGCGGCGGCGCGCGCCGAGGCCGGGCCGGCTGTGGCGGCGCAGTCGGCGGCGGCGGAGGCGGCAGCGGCGGCGGCGGGGGCCGAGGCCGGCCCCGCGGCAGCGCGCCCGGCCCGCTGGTGCCGGACGGCAGCCGACGCCGCGCCGCCGCCGGCGGCGGCGCGCGCCCCCGCGGCACGCCCGCGCAGCGTGCCGCGGCAGCAGGGCGGCGCTGGCGCGTCAGCGGCGGCGGCAGGCGACGCCGCGGAGAGCTCCGGCCACCCGGCGCGGCGGTGCGAGCGGGCTGGCGGCGGCGGCGCGCGCCGCCGCGGAGCGCTCGCGCAGCGCGTCGCGCCGGCGCGCGAGCGCCGGCGCGCCGGTGGCGGCGCGCTCGCGCAGCCCGGACTGGTGCGGCGGCGCGCGCGCGCCGGCGGCGGCGGCGAGCGCGGCCGCAGCGCGCGCGCGCAGCGCGCCGGGGCAGCGGGGCAACGAGGTCGCCGCGGAGGCCGCCGCGGGCGGCCCGAGGCGCTCACAGCGGCCGGGGCTGGGCACCTGGAGCGAGGCGAACCGCGGCTTCGCCCCCGGCTGGCAGGCGGGCGAGTCGCTCGCGAGCCCGCGGCGGCGCCGCGGGCAGCCGCAGTAGCCATGTCGCGCGCGAGCGCGGCCTGGGGGGGGCTCAAGGTGGTGGCCGTCAACGTGAACGGCCTCAACCACAAGCCCAGCCGACAGGCGTTCTTCGCCTGGCTCCTGGCCTCCCGCTACCACGTGGTCGTCCTCACAGAGACGCACGCGCAGGGCGACGGCCAGGCCCGCAGGTGGGTCCAGGGCGGGGCCGGCCCCGGCCGGCCATGGCAGGGTTCAGCATGGTGGAGCCACGGCAGCTCAGCGTCGCGGGGCGTGGGCATCCTGATCCGCGATGGCGTCGTGCCCGCTGGGGAGGCGCCGAGTATCGAGTACTGCGACACTGTAGGTAGGCTGCTGCGCGTGGGCTGGCGCACGCAGCATGGCGACCGCCTCTCGGTGCTGGGCGTTTACGCGCCGTCCGAGCGGGCAGAGCGCCCTGCGTTCTTCGCGGGGCCGTACCAGGAGGCCCTCCTGGCAGGGCCGGCGGGCGCGCTGCTGCTGGCGGGCGGCGACTTCAACTGCGTCGTCTCGCCGGCTGACGTCCAGCCCCTGCCGGGGCAGGCGGCGGCGCGGTCTGGCAGATGCCACGGCGGCGCGGACCTCGCCCGCGCCAACGCGGCGGCGGGCGTCGTCGACGCGCTGCTGCGCGTGGCGCCGCAGCTCCGCGCGCAGCCCACGCACTACCAGCGGCGCGACGGGGCGGTGCACGGTGGCCGCATCGACGCGTGGTTTGTGGCGCAGGAGCTCGCCGACCACTGGCTGGTCGGTGCGGCGCACCACCCGCTGTGCCACAGCGACCACAGGCCGGTCAGCGTCAGCCTGCAGCGGCCGGGACAGCCGCTGGCTGGGCGGCGACGCTGGACGTTCCCCAACGACCTGCTCGCCTGCGCCAGCCGCCGGGCCGAGCTCCGCGACCGTGTAGCAGCTGCCGCGCGGCAGCTGCGGGACGCAGGGCTGGACCCGGGCGAGCTATTTGAGCAGCTCAAACAGAGTGTGCGGCGCATCGCGGCGGAGCTGCGTGCGGAGATGCGGCAGCAGGAGCAGCAGGAGCTCCACCAGCTGCGGCACGCGCTGCGCGCAGCGCGCTGGGCGGCAGGCAGCCAGCAGTACGGCTGCCCCGAGGCCGCCGCTAACGCCCTCGCCGCAGAGCGGGCGCTCGCCGCGGCGGAGGCGGCGCAGCGGCGGCAGCAGGCGGACGCTCTGGAGGCGGTATGGGACGAGTGCGGCGAGGGGCCCAGCCGCTGGTTCCACCGCCTGGGCCGCGCGCCGGGCGGCGCGCAGCCAATTCACGCGCTCGCCCGCCCGGGCCAGCCCGCCGTGCCGCTTACCTCCAGGGCAGGCATCCAGGAGGGCGGCCGCATCATCGCCGACTTCTTCGACGCGGACGTGCCGGGCGGCATGTTTGGCGTCCGGCCGACCGACCAGCAACAGCAGGACTGCATGCTGGACGCGCTGGACCGGCAGCTCTCGGCAACCGAGCAGCGGGCCTGCCGCGGGCAGGACCCCGAGGGGCTGCTCACGTTCGCCGAGGCGACGGCGGCGCTGGCCAGCCTGCCGCGCGGCGCGGCGCCGGGCAGCGACGGCCTCACCTGCGAGGCCTACGCGGCCCTGTGGGAGGTGCTGGGCGAGCCGCTCGTCCAAGCCTTCAACTATCACTACCTCAACCAGGCAGCCGGCGCGCCGCAGCTCGCGGCGACGCAGCGGCTCGGGCTCATCACGCTGATCCACAAGGGCGGCCAGCCGCGCGAGGCGGTCAGCAGCTACCGCCCCATCACGCTGCTCAACACAGACACCAAGATCGCAGCCAAGGCCATCGTGCAGCGGCTCGCGCCCGCGCTCGGCTCCATCGTCGACTGCACGCAGACGGCGTTTGTGCCGGGCCGGGACATCGCCGACAACGTGCTCATGCACCTGGAGGCGATCGACCACGCGCGCGAGACGCGCGCGCCGGGCTGCCTGCTGTTCCTCGACTTTGCCAAGGCCTACGACCGCCTCGACCGCGGCTGGCTGTTCAGGTGCCTCGCGCGCATGGGCCTGCCCGACGCAACCACGCGCTGGGTCCGCCTGCTGCTCGCAGGCACGCGGGCGCGCGTCGCCTTCAACGGCGGCCATGTCAGCCGCGAGTTCAGCGTGGCGTCGGGCTGCGCGCAGGGCAGCCCGCTCAGCCCGCTGCTGTATGTGCTGGCGGCGCAGCCGCTGGCGGCCATGTGCCGGCGCGTGCAGCGGCAGCCCGGTTTTGCCAGCCTGCAGCTGCCCGGCGGCGCAGGGCCGGCGCCCTGCTGCCACCAGCACGCAGACGACACCACCCTGCACGCAGCGTCAGTGGAGAGCGCCAAGCGGCTGCTGGACGGCGCCGTCGCGCCGTTCTGCCTGGCCAGCGGCGCGCAGCTCAACCTGGCCAAGTGCAAGGGCATGCTGCTGGGCGACCACCCGGCGCTGCAGCTGCAGCCGGATGGCAGCGGGCAGCTGGTCGAGTGCAGCACGGGCGTGTGCTTCCCGGACACAGAGCAGGCGCCGATCAGGCACCTGGGCGTGCTGCTCTCTGCCACCGGCGTCGAGCGGCACGCGGCGCAGCTTTACCGCGAGCGGCTGCGCACCATCACCTGCCGCATCGCGCACTGGTCGCGGTACGCGCTCACGCGCCCGGGCCGCCGGCACGTTGCGCGCCAGGTGCTCGCGGCCTGCGTGGGCTGGCACGCGCAGTTTGTGCCGGTGCCGGCCGACCTCCTGCGCCTCATCCAGCGGCGCGTCACCGCCTACATCGTCGGCAACTGGTGCATCCGCGAGAGCGACAACCGCATTATCAGGCAGGTTCCGCGGGCGGCCATCGCGTGCCTGCCCGCGAGCATGGGCGGCGAGGCGCAGGTCGACGTCGCGGCCTTCACCACGGCAATGCTGGCCAAGACGGCCGCCAGGCTGCTGCACCCGGTGGGGGCGGCCTGGAAGCCACCCGCGGCGGCGCGCTTCGCGCGCGCGCTGCCTGGCCGGGGCACCGCCGCCCTCGTGCAGGGCACCGCGCTGGAGCTGCGGGCGCAGCTGCCGTGGCGGTGGGGCGCGATCGCCTGCGCGTTTGCGGCTCTCGGCGTGCACCGGGTGATCCCCCACGGCAGCATGACCGTGGAGCAGATCAGGGTGGAGGCCCTGGTGGGCAACTGCAGCGTCGGCGCGGCCCTGGGCGGCGCGCGCATCGCGTCGCTCGAGGACCTGCCCGCGGAGCTGCGCAGCGACAGCCTCGGGCAGGCGGCGCCGCGCCTGCTGTGGCGGCCGGCCGCCGACGGCGTCGTCATGCCGGGTGAGTGGCAGCAGGCGCTCGCGCGCAGCGGGCCGAGCGCGCCGGGTTGGCAGGCGCTGCGGCCCAGCGCGGCGCCGCCGTCGCCGGGCGGCGGCGTGGTGCAGCAGCCCCAGCAGCCGCTGGCGGCGCTGCCGGTGGAGCAGCCGCCGCAGCCGCCGCAGCCGCCGCCCGCCGTGCGGTGGGTACGGCGGTGGGCGCTGGGCGCGGCAGCGGCGAGCTTCTTCGAGGTGGGGCCTGACAGCAGGCTCCGCACCGCCGAGCCCCCGCCCGAGATAGTCGCGGCGGGGGGGTGGGAGGACTGCTGCGTGGTGGACGCGGCGCAGGCGCCGCGGCCAGCGGCGGGCGCGCAGCGCGCGGCGGCCGGAGCGCCCGGGGCAGCGGCGCCGGCGGAGCAGCCGGAGCTGCACAGCAGGGCGCGGCGATGGTTCCTCGTGGGCTTCTGGCCTGACGTCCGCGTCGACCCCTCCGTGTGGGGGCTCGGGCACGCGGCCACGGTCATGCAGTTTACGGTGCGCGGCGCGACCCTGCGACTGCTGCAGCTGCGCTGCGCGCGCGAGGTCACGCCGGCAGGGGGCTGGACGCCCGGCGTTGGCTGCGTGCCGGGCCTCTGGCGCGCCGGCTACGGCCAGGCATGCCCGGCCAGCGCCATCGCGCGGCGGGAGGCGGGCCAGAAGCGCAGCTGGGCGGAGCGGCAGCGAGCCGAGACGCCAGACCCGGAGCCTGGGCTGCCGGCGTGGCAGAAAGTCTCGCCCCCGCGGCGCCACGTCATGGAGCGCGTCGGGCCGGCGGCGGCCGCTGCCGCCGCGGCGCGGCGCGAGGAGCATGAGCAGCGGCGGGAGCAGCAGCTGGAGCAGCGCAGGACCCTGGTTCAGGAGCCGGCGGCCAACGACCTCGTCGACCCGCTCACTGGTGCGACTGCGCCGCCGCGCGCCGGCGAGCGCGCGGAGCCGCCCGCCTGGGCCGCCTGCTACGCGCGCGCGCAGCAGGCGCGCATGCCGCGCGCCCTGCGACACTTTGGCTGGAGCCTGCTGCACGGCGGGGTGCGCGTCAGCGGCGACAGGGTCTTCTCTTACCAGCGCGCGGCGCCGGAGCTGGCGGAGCTGGCGTGCCCGCACCCGCTCTGCCGCGCGCAGCAGCAGCCGCCGCTGGAGACGCTCGGCCACGTCCTCGGCGGATGCCCCGTGGCGGCGGCGGTGCTGCAGTGGTTTGCTCACCTCTGGGCGCGGCTGCAGCCGGGCTTCCCGCGCGCGCCGCCCCCGCCCAGGGTGATGCTGGCGGACGACTTTGCCAGGTCGGGCGTCGCGCCGGAGCTGCAGCAGCTCTGGACGCACCTCCGCCTGCTGCTGCTGCGCGCCCTGCTCGCCGCGCGCGCGCGGCACGGCGGCGGCCAGCCCGGGCACGCGCCTGTGGCGGCGATTCGCATCTTTGTGTACTCGGTGCGCGACGCAGTCGTGCTGGACTGGCGCAAGGCAGCGATGGACGTGCGCGCGCTGGCGGGCGTGCCGCGCTCCTGGCTGTCGGGCTCCGGCAAGGAGCTCACTCAGGCAGATTTCGAACGCCGGTGGTGCCACCGAGGGGTCATCGCGCGCACGGGCCAGCACGGGGGCCGCTTCACAATGGAGTTCCGGCTCACCGCAGCGGGCGTGCCGGCGCTGCCGGCGGCGCCGGCGCTGGCCCCGCCGGCGGCGCAGGACCCCGCGGCGGCGGCGGCGGCGGCGGCGGCGGCGGCGCAGCGCGGCGGCTAGCTGCAGGGGCCGGGGGGGTCCGCGGCCGGGCTTGCTGCGACCCCGGCTGGCTGCGTGTCGCGCCTCTTCTGCAGCGTGCAAGGTTGGGCGGTGTCCGCCCGTGCCGCGGGGCTGGTGTCTGCGTGTTTGTCGTCGCGCGGCAAGGGGGCTGCAGCCGATGGGGCCGGCCCCTGGCGCCGCCGGCGTGTTTGGCGGCTGCACGCGCTCCGTGCGCGGCGGCTTGGCGTGCTGCCTGCCCGGTGGGGCGGCTTTCTCATCGGTGCGCGGCTTTCTTTTTTTTTTTTTTTTTTTTTTTTACAATGGGTGACCAGACAAGGACCGAGGCCCAGGGGCAGCCCACTGAAAAAAGCTCCAACGGGAAGAGCGCAGCAACCCCTCGTGAAAAACCGCGCCCCGGCGCCCCCCGAGAGGGGGCCCACACATCACCCAACGGCACAGCCAGAGGCCAACGCCCAACGGGCGCCCAAGGAGACCAGGTGATGCCCCGCAATCAAAGGGGCAGCAGCAGATCAGGCCGCACACCCCCCTTCCGGTGCGGCGAGCCGCACCGGGCATCGGCGCAGCGAGGTGCACCGGCTCCAAGCCTCCGCGCAGAGATCACGCGCAAACGCCATCCACGCTGGCGGCGGCAGGGGCCGGCCTCAGCGGCATCAGCCCCCGCGCCGCGCGACGACACACGCTGCCGTGCGCCGTTTCCGCTGCCCCGCCGCCCCTGGGGAGCGGGCGTGCGGGGCTCCAACAGGCTGCCCGGCCACGCGCTGCGCCGCAGAGGTCGGCCGCCAGAAGTCGCGCCTGATGAGAGTGCGTGTTTTCGGCCGCACACTCACCCCATTGCGTGCATGGAGCCTAAAGGAAGCTACTCGGAACTTTGGGCCTTAGTTGGGCTCTTGTGGAAGGTGCTAACCGCGGTGGAAGCTGCTTACGGCGCAGCTACCGGCAGCCGCCGAGAAGCTGCGATTACCGATACCGTTTCGGCTATATAGCTCCGTGCGCCCGCCCCGTTTGCCTAAGGAGTCTCTTCACCACGCACATGTAACCTTTGCTCCTTCACTCGTGTCTCCGTGCTCTCTCGTTGGCCAACCGCCGCTGTCCGCCGTTGTCGACTCGCTCTTCTAGCCGGCAACAACCGCGCCTACTCCGACCAAGTGGTCATGAGCCCATCCCCGGTGCTCTAAAGGCATCGCGGAGGCTTCGCGCGCATCGCTCCGGCAACTCGACAACTCCGCGGAGCTCCGGAGGCCTCCGTCAAGCGGCCCAAAAAGAAGGCCCCAGATTCGATCCTGCGACCTCCACCGTCCTATTCGAGAGCCCTATTGTCTACTTGGCGCTTGGCAGAGGCCATCGCCCCTTGTCCGCGACTTCTTTTACTTGAGTCGCCCTCGTCAAACGCAGTAAATCGCGCCGCGCTTGCTCGCGCGTGCTCGTTTGCGCTCCGTCGCGCTCCGTCGCGCTTCCCGCGCCGCGCTCGATCTACTCGGCGCCGCGCGCTCGACGTCGGCCCTTCTCGCGCCGACTTTGCCTCTTCTCGCGCTCAAGGGCCTCGGCCCTTCGCCCGTCCGCCCGCCCGCGCCGCTCACAGGTGTACGTACGACCCGGCCGTGCGCATCGGTCATCAAGGCGGGCGTCCGTGCACCTTGGGCGTGCGTGTCTACACGGCGGCGTGACGTTGGAGGACATCCCTCGACCCGCGCCCCTACGACCCTCGGCGCCCTCGACCCTCGCGCCCCTACGACTCTCGGCGCCCTCGACCCTCGCGCCCCTACGACCCTCGGCGCCCTCGACCAACTCGTAACGCGCGCCGCGCTCGCGCCCGGCCGCTCTTGCGCCCGCGCGTGCGCCTCGGCTACGCTCGCACGCTACGCTAGCGCGCGCCTCGTGTCTCCAAACCTGAGCTAACTTCAAAGGGGCCTTGCCCCCTTCGCCGTCCGCCCGCGCCCGCGCCGTACGTAGGTGTGCGTACGTCTCGGCCGCGTGCATCGGACATCTAGGCGGGGCGTCCGTACACCTCGTACGTGCGCGCGTCTACGGCGCGGCGTGACGTGGGAGACATCCGCCAATAACTCCATCGGCCCGCCAACGCGGCTACCGTCATGATGGACTTTGAAAAGTTTGGCGTTGAGCGATTCACCGGCTCCAACTACGTCACGTGGAGCACCAAGATTACCTTCTACCTCAAGCTCAAGGGCTTCTATGGCGCGCTCATCGACGCGCCGCCGCCCGGCAACGACGCCGACGCCGCGCCCGCGCGCGACGCCGCGCGCGACGACAAGGCCCTTGCCGCCATCGTCCTCTCCGTCGACAACAAGATCTTGCCACTCATCCAAACGTGCACCACCGCCAAGGAAGCGTGGGACAAGCTCGCCAACATGTACCACACCCAAAACACGGCAAGCATCGTGCGCTTCAAGCGCGAGTTGAGCACGCTCGCCAAGGGCAACACCGAGACCATCACGGCCTTTGCCGGCCGCGCGTACGCGCTCAAGGACAACCTCATCTCCGCCGGCGCCACGGTGGACGACATGGACATCTCGCTCGCCATGCTCGACAAGCTCCCGAGCGCGTACGAGGTCACCAAGAAGATCATCATGAGCAAGAAGCCCTTCCCCACGCTCGAGGAGGTCATCTCCGAGCTCTTGACCGTGGAGGCGCAAACCCCGGCCAACACCGAGAAGGCCTACTTTGCGACCGCGCCGCGGCCCAAGTTCAAGCCGCTCAACAAGACGTTCAACCCGCGCTTCAACAAGCCCTTCAACCCGCGCGCGCCCATGCTCGGCGCGTCGCGCTTCGTCAACTCGCCGCGCCGCGCCCGTTCGGCGGCGGCTCGCCCGGCGGCAACCGGCCTTGCTTCGGCGCGTCCAAGGACGCCAAAGACGTGTGCTACTATTGCAAGAAGCCCGGCCACTTCATCGGTGAGTGCCGCGAGCGGGCCGCGGTCGAGGCGCGCAAGGGCACGCCCGACACCGAGCGGCGCGAGGTGGCGTGGACCGCCACCACGCTCGCTCCCGACTACGACAACCCGGACTACGCGTGCACGTGGTTCATCGACTCGGGGGCCGAGCGCCACATCACCAACGACGCCGGCGACCTCAACAACCCCAAGCCGTGCTCGACCAAGGTCATCGTGGGCACCGGCGAGGTGGTCGCCGCCGAGCTCGAGGGCGACGCCATCTTGCACGAGTCCAACGTCATCTCGCGGCGCATCGTGCTCCGCCGCGTGCTCTACATCCCCGGCTTTGCGGCCAAGCTCGTCTCCATCAAGATGGCCAAGCTCGCCGGCGCCACGTTCATCATGGAGGGCAACAAGTGCGCCGTGCGCATGGGCGGCGAGACGATCGTCACCGCCATCGACGCGCCCAACGGCATCCCGTGCATCGTGAGCAACACGCTCCGCGGCTCCCCGAGCCCGGCGCTCATTGCCAAAGAGGCGCCCGAGGTGTGGCACGCGCGCCTTGGCCACCTCGGCTACGCCAACCTCGAGCGCGCCGCCAAGCACGGCATGGTGACCGGCATGGACCTCACGACCACCGACTTCAAGGCGCTCCCCATGTGCGAGCCGTGCGTGATGGGCAAGACGACGCGCCTCCCCTTCGGTGAGTCCGCGACGGTGTACGACACGCCGCTCGCGCTCGTGAGCATGGACGTGTGCGGCCCCATGACCGAGCTCTCTTACGGCGGCGCCAAGTACGCCGCGACCTTCATCGACCACGCGACGGGCTACTCCATCGTGCGCACGCTCAAGAGCAAGGCCGACGTCACGCCGGCCGTCAAGGAGGTGCTCACCTACATGGAGAAGCAAACCGACGCCCACGTCAAGGCCGTCCGCACCGACAACGGCTCCGAGTACGTCAACGCCGACCTCTCTGGCTTCTTCAAGGACAAGGGCATCGCGCACCAAAAGACCATGCCCTACACGCCCGAGCAAAACGGCACCGCCGAGCGGCTCAACCGCACGCTCCTCAACAAGGTGCTCCCCATGATCTACGCCGCCGAGCTCCCGCCCGCGGCGTGGGGTGAGGCGATCATGACGGCCAACCACCTCCGCAACCTCTCTCCCGTGAGCGGCAAGCCCAAGACGCCGTTCGAGGCCTTCTTCGGCCGCAAGCCCGACGTGTCAACGCTCCGCGTCTTTGGCGCCACGGCCTACGCCCACGTGCCCAAGGAGAAGAGGACCAAGCTCGAGCCGCACGCCGAGAAGGGCATCATGGTGGGCTACCCGGCCTTTGGCAAGGGCTACCGCATCCTCATGCCCGACGGCAACATCAAGTTGAGCCGCAACGTCGTCTTCGACGAGAGCAAGGTGCTCTCCAAGAGCTTCGCCAACTACAAGTCCCCGACGCTCATCGACCCCGACATCACCCGCTACGCCGCCGAGAAGTTCCCGGCGGACGACGCCTTTGAGGACGAGCCCGACTCCGGCGCGCACGACGGTGCGCCGCCGAGCGGCTCCCCGCCGGGCACCCCGGGCGGCTCCCCGCCCGCGAGCCCCGGCGGCTCCCCGCCCTCGAGCCCGGGCGGCTCGCCGCCGCCCGCGCCGAGCCCGGCGCCCGAGAGCAACGACAACATGCCGGCGCCGACCGCCGGCGGCACCGACTCCACCACCGGCGGCACCATCACGCGCTCGGGGCGCGTGTCGCGCAAGCCCGGTGAGTGGTGGAACGCCGCCGCCGCCGCGCACTACGCGGGGCAGGTCTTGCCCGACCCGGCCACGCGCACCGAGGCGCTCGGCCGGCTCGACGCGTCCAAGTGGGACGACGCCATGAACGAGGAGATCGCCGCCCACGTGGCCAACAACACGTGGGAGCTCGACGTGCCGCCCGCCGGCGTCAAGATCATCCCGACCAAGTGGGTCCTCACGACCAAGACCGACCTCGCCGGCAACATCGAGCGCTACAAGGGCCGCATCGTCGCCAAGGGCTTCCACCAGATCGAGGGCATCGACTACGACGAGGTCTTCGCCCCCGTCGGCAAGTACGCCACGCTGCGCGCGGTGCTCGCGCTCGCCGCTGCGCACGACTACGAGATCATCCAAATCGACATTAAGAACGCCTTCCTCCAAGGCAACCTCGAGGAGGAGGTGTGGATCAGCCAGCCCGAGGGCTACGACGACGGCTCCGGCCGCGCGTGCCGCCTGATCAAGGCGCTCTACGGCCTCAAGCAGGCCCCGCGCGCGTGGCACTCGCGCCTGCACGAGGAGCTCACCAAGATGGGCTTCGCGCCGTCCAAGGCCGACGCATCGCTCTACGTCGGCACCTCCGGCGCGTACATCCTCATCTACGTCGACGACATCCTCATCATTGCGCGCAACTGCGCGCTCGCCGAGTCGGTCAAGGCGGAGCTCTTTGCCGCCTTCAAGACCCGCGACCTCGGCGAGGTGAGCCAGTACCTCGGCATGCACATCACGCGCGACCGCATCAACAAGACCATCAAGATCACCAACGAGAAGATGGTGACCGAGCTCGTCTTCAAGTACGGGCTCGCCGACTGCGCGCCCCGCGACATCCCCGTGAGCCTCGGCACCAAGCTCACCAAGGACAACGGCGACCCGCTCGACACCGCGGCCTACCCCTACACGTCGCTCGTGGGAGCGCTCCTCTACCTCTCCATCACGGTGCGCCCCGACATCGCCTTTGCGGTGAGCGCGTTGACACGCTTCATGTCCTGCCCCACGACCGTGCACTGGGGCGTGGCCAAGGGCGTGCTCCGCTACCTGGCCGGCACCACCAACATTGGCATCATCTACGGCGGCATCAAGGGCAGCCTGGACCTCAACGGCATGTGTGACTCGGACTACGCGGCCGACCTCGACACGCGCCGCTCGACCACCGGCTACGTCTTCACCCTCAACGGCGGCGCAATCACCTGGTCCAGCAAGAAGCAGCAGACCGTCGCAGCCTCCACCACCGAGGCCGAGTACATGGCCGCCTCCGCTGCGGTCAAGGAGGCCCTCTGGCTGCGCAAGCTCATGAGCGACCTCAAGGTCAACATCGGCGCCATCGACATCCTCTCCGACAACCAGGGTGCGATCAAGCTGCTGCGCAACCCCGTGTCCTCGCAGCGCTCGAAGCACATTGACGTCGCGCACCACTTTGCGCGCGAGCGCGTGGCCCGCGGCGAGGTCACGTTCCACTACGTGCCCACGGCCGACAACATCGCCGACGCGCTCACCAAGCCGCTGGCGCTGTCCAAGTTTGTGGCGTGCCGCACCGGCATGGGCATGGTGTGAGTGTTGCGTCCGCGTGGGAGTGATGAGAGTGCGTGTTTTCGGCCGCACACTCACCCCATTGCGTGCATGGAGCCTAAAGGAAGCTACTCGGAACTTTGGGCCTTAGTTGGGCTCTTGTGGAAGGTGCTAACCGCGGTGGAAGCTGCTTACGGCGCAGCTACCGGCAGCCGCCGAGAAGCTGCGATTACCGATACCGTTTCGGCTATATAGCTCCGTGCGCCCGCCCCGTTTGCCTAAGGAGTCTCTTCACCACGCACATGTAACCTTTGCTCCTTCACTCGTGTCTCCGTGCTCTCTCGTTGGCCAACCGCCGCTGTCCGCCGTTGTCGACTCGCTCTTCTAGCCGGCAACAACCGCGCCTACTCCGACCAAGTGCGCCGCGCCGCGGGCCGCGCGCCGCCCGCGCGCGCGCCGCTCGGCGGCGCCGCGGCGCAGCGCTGCCGTGCGCCGTTTCCGCTGCCCCGCCGCCCCTGGGGAGCGGGCGTGCGGGGCTCCAACAGGCTGCCCGGCCACGCGCTGCGCCGCAGAGGTCGGCCGCCGGCGGCCGCGCCGCGCCGCGGGCCGCGCGCCGCCGCGCGCGCGCCGCTCGGCGGCGCCGCGGCGCAGCGCTGCCGTGCGCCGTTTCCGCTGCCCCGCCGCCCCTGGGGAGCGGGCGTGCGGGGCTCCAACAGGCTGCCCGGCCACGCGCTGCGCCGCAGAGGTCGGCCGCCAGCGGCCGCGCCGCGCCGCGGGCCGCGCGCCGCCCGCGCGCGCGCCGCTCGGCGGCGTCGCGGCGCGGCGCTGCCGTGCGCCATTTCCCCTGCCCCGCCGCCCCTGCGGAGCGGAGGTGCGCGGCTCCAACAGGCTGCCCGGCCACGCGCTGCGCCGCAGAGGTCGGCCGCCAGCGGCCGCGCCGCGCCGCGGGCCGCGCGCCGCCCCGCCGCGCGCCGCTCGGCGGCGCCGCGGCGCAGCGCTGCCGTGCGCCGTTTCCGCTGCCCCGCCGCCCCTGGGGAGCGGGCGTGCGCGGCTCCAACATGCTGCCCGGCCACGGGCTGCGCCGGCGAGGGCCGCCGCCGGCGGCCGCGCCGCGCCGCGGGCCGCGCGCGCCCGCCGCGCGCGCCGCTCGGCGGCGCCGCGGCGCAGCGCTGCCGTGCGCCGTTTCCGCTGCCCCGCCGCCCCTGGGGAGCGGGCGTGCGGGGCTCCAACAGGCTGCCCGGCCACGCGCTGCGCCGCAGAGGTCGGCCGCCAGCAGTCGCGCCGCGCCGCGGGCCGCGCGCCGCCCCGCGCGCGCCGCTCGGCGGCGCCGCGGCGCAGCGCTGCCGTGCGCCGTTTCCGCTGCCCCGCCGCCCCTGGGGAGCGGGCGTGCGGGGCTCCAACAGGCTGCCCGGCCACGCGCTGCGCCGCAGAGGTCGCCGCGGCCGGCCGCGCCGCGCCGCGGGCCGCGCGCCGCCCGCGCGCGCGCCGCTCGGCGGCGCCGCGGCGCAGCGCTGCCGTGCGCCGTTTCCGCTGCCCCGCCGCCCCTGCGGAGCGGAGGTGCGCGGCTCCAACATGCTGCCCTGTCCGGCCACGGGCTGCGCCGCCGAGGTCGGCCGCCGGCGGCCGCGCCGCGCCGCGGGCCGCGCGCCGCTCGCCGGCGCCGCGGCGCGGCGCTGCCGTGCGCCATTTTTTTTTTTTTTTTTTTTTTTACAATGGGTGACCAGACAAGGACCGAGGCCCAGGGGCAGCCCACTGAAAAAAACTCCAACGGGAAGAGCGCAGCAACCCCTTTTTTTTTTTTTTTTTTTTTTTGTTACAATGGGTGACCAGACAAGGACCGAGGCCCAGGGGCAGCCCACTGAAAAAAGCTCCAACGGGAAGAGCGCAGCAACCCCTCGTGAAAAACCGCGCCCCGGCGCCCCCCGAGAGGGGGCCCACACATCACCCAACGGCACAGCCAGAGGCCAACGCCCAACGGGCGCCCAAGGAGACCAGGTGATGCCCCGCAATCAAAGGGGCAGCAGCAGATCAGGCCGCACACCCCCCTTCCGGTGCGGCGAGCCGCACCGGGCCTCGGTGCAGCGAGGTGCACCGGCCCCAAGCCTCCGCGCGGAGATCACGCGCAAACGCCATCCACGCTGGCGGCGGCAGGGGCCGGCCTCAGCGGCATCAGCCCCCGCGCCGCGCGACGACACACGCACACACCAGGGGGCAGCAGTTGGCTTTGCTGCAAAAACCCCTGAGAAAGCCGCGCACCGATGAGAAAGCCGCCCCACCGGGCAGGCAGCACGCCAAGCCGCCGCGCACGGAGCGCGTGCAGCCGCCAAACACGCCGGCGGCGCCAGGGGCCGGCCCCATCGGCTGCAGCCCCCTCGCCGCGCGACGACCAACACGCAGACACCAGCCCCGCGGCACGGGCGGACACCGCCCAACCTTGCACGCTGCAGAAGAAGCGCGACACGCAGCCAGCCGGGGTCGCAGCAAGCCCGGCCGCGGACCCCCCCGGCCCCTGCAGCTAGCCGCCGCGCTGTGCCGCCGCCGCCGCCGCCGCCGCCGCGGGGTCCTGCGCCGCCGGCGGGGCCAGCGCCGGCGCCGCCGGCAGCGCCGGCACGCCCGCTGCGGTGAGCCGGAACTCCATTGTGAAGCGGCCCCCGTGCTGGCCCGTGCGCGCGATGACCCCTCGGTGGCACCACCGGCGTTCGAAATCTGCCTGAGTGAGCTCCTTGCCGGAGCCCGACAGCCAGGAGCGCGGCACGCCCGCCAGCGCGCGCACGTCCATCGCTGCCTTTCGCCAGTCCAGCACGACTGCGTCGCGCACCGAGTACACAAAGATGCGAATCGCCGCCACAGGCGCGTGCCCGGGCTGGCCGCCGCCGTGCCGCGCGCGCGCGGCGAGCAGGGCGCGCAGCAGCAGCAGGCGGAGGTGCGTCCAGAGCTGCTGCAGCTCCGGCGCGACGCCCGACCTGGCAAAGTCGTCCGCCAGCATCACCCTGGGCGGGGGCGGCGCGCGCGGGAAGCCCGGCTGCAGCCGCGCCCAGAGGTGAGCAAACCACTGCAGCACCGCCGCCGCCACGGGGCAGCCGCCGAGGACGTGGCCGAGCGTCTCCAGCGGCGGCTGCTGCTGCGCGCGGCAGAGCGGGTGCGGGCACGCCAGCTCCGCCAGCTCCGGCGCCGCGCGCTGGTAAGAGAAGACCCTGTCGCCGCTGACGCGCACCCCGCCGTGCAGCAGGCTCCAGCCAAAGTGTCGCAGGGCGCGCGGCATGCGCGCCTGCTGCGCGCGCGCGTAGCAGGCGGCCCAGGCGGGCGGCTCCGCGCGCTCGCCGGCGCGCGGCGGCGCAGTCGCACCAGTGAGCGGGTCGACGAGGTCGTTGGCCGCCGGCTCCTGAACCAGGGTCCTGCGCTGCTCCAGCTGCTGCTCCCGCCGCTGCTCATGCTCCTCGCGCCGCGCCGCGGCGGCAGCGGCCGCCGCCGGCCCGACGCGCTCCATGACGTGGCGCCGCGGGGGCGAGACTTTCTGCCACGCCGGCAGCCCAGGCTCCGGGTCTGGCGTCTCGGCCCGCTGCCGCGCCGCCCAGCTGCGCTTCTGGCCCGCCTCCCGCCGCGCGATGGCGCTGGCCGGGCATGCCTGGCCGTAGCCGGCGCGCCAGAGGCCCGGCACGCAGCCAACGCCGGGCGTCCAGCCCCCTGCCGGCGTGACCTCGCGCGCGCAGCGCAGCTGCAGCAGCCGCAGGGTCGCGCCGCGCACCGTAAACTGCATGACCGTGGCCGCGTGCCCGAGCCCCACACGGAGGGGTCGACGCGGACGTCAGGCCAAAAGCCCACGAGGAACCATCGCCGCGCCCTGCTGCGCATCTCCGGCTGCTCCGCCGGCGCCGCTGCCCCGGGCGCTCCGGCCGCCGCGCGCTGCGCGCCCGCCGCTGGCCGCGGCGCCTGCGCCGCGTCCACCACGCAGCAGTCCTCCCACCCCCCCGCCGCGACTATCTCGGGCGGGGGCTCGGCGGTGCGGAGCCTGCTGTCAGGCCCCACCTCGAAGAAGCACGCCGCTGCCGCGCCCAGCGCCCACCGCCGTACCCACCGCACAGCGGGCGGCGGCGGCGGCGGCAGCAACCCCTCGTGAAAAACCGCGCCCCGGCGCCCCCCGAGAGGGGGCACACACATCACCCAACGGCACAGCCAGAGGCCAACGCCCAACGGGCGCCCAAGGAGACCACCGCCGGCGTGTTTGGCGGCTGCACGCGCTCCGTGCGCGGCGGCTTGGCGTGCTGCCTGCCCGGTGGGGCGGCTTTCTCGTCGGTGCGCGGCTTTCTCAGGGGTTTTTGCAGCAAAGCCAACTGTTGCCCCCTGGTATGTGCGTGTGTCGTCGCGCGGCGCGGGGGCTGATGCCGCTGAGGCCGGCCCCTGCCGCCGCCAGCGTGGGTGGCGTTTGCGCGTGATCTCTGCGCGGAGGCTTGGAGCCGGTGCACCTCGCTGCACCGATGCCCGGTGCGGCTCGCCGCACCGGAAGGGGGGTGTGCGGCCTGATCTGCTGCTGCCCCTTTGATTGCGGGGCATCACCTGGTCTCCTTGGGCGCCCGTTGGGCGTTGGCCTCTGGCTGTGCCGTTGGGTGATGTGTGTGCCCCCTCTCGGGGGGCGCCGGGGCGCGGTTTTTCACGAGGGGTTGCTGCGCTCTTCCCGTTGGAGTTTTTTTCAGTGGGCTGCCCCTGGGCCTCGGTCCTTGTCTGGTCACCCATTGTAACAAAAAAAAAAAAAAAAAGCAGATCAGGCCGCACACCCCCCTTCCGGTGCGGCGAGCCGCACCGGGCATCGGTGCAGCGAGGTGCACCGGCTCCAAGCCTCCGCGCAGAGATCACGCGCAAACGCCATCCACGCTGGCGGCGGCAGGGGCCGGCCTCAGCGGCATCAGCCCCCGCGCCGCGCGACGACACACGCACACGTGCGCCTTTTTTTTTTTGTTACAATGGGTGACCAGACAAGGACCGAGGCCCAGGGGCAGCCCACTGAAAAAAGCTCCAACGGGAAGAGCGCAGCAACCCCTCGTGAAAAACCGGAGCGGAGGTGCGCGGCTTCAACATGCTGCCCTGCCCGGCCAAGGGCTGCGCCGCCGAGGTCGGCCGCGGCCGCCGGCGGCCACGCCGCGCCGCGGGCCGCGCGCCGCTCGCCGGCGCCGCGGCGCGGCGCTGCCGTGCGCCATTTCCCCTGCCCCGCCGCCCCTGCGGAGCGGAGGTGCGCGGCTCCAGCTTGCTGCGTGGCCGGCCACGGGCTGCGCCGGCGAGGGCCGCCGCCGGCGGCCGCGCCGCGCCGCGGGCCGCGCGCCGCCCGCGCGCGCGCCGCTCGCCGGCGCCGCGGCGCGGCGCTGCCGTGCGCCATTTTCCCTGCCCCGCCGCCCCTGCGGAGCGGAGGTGCGCGGCTCCAACATGCTGCCCTGCCCGGCCAAGGGCTGCGCCGCCGAGGTCGGCCGCCGGCGGCCACGCCGCGCCGCGGGCCGCGCGCCGCTCGCCGGCGCCGCGGCGCGGCGCTGCCGTGCGCCATTTCCCCTGCCCCGCCGCCCCTGCGGAGCGGAGGTGCGCGGCTCCAGCTTGCTGCGTGGCCGGCCACGGGCTGCGCCGGCGAGGGCCGCCGCCGGCGGCCTCGCCGCGCCGCGGGCCGCCGCGCCGCCCGCGCCGCGCGCGCTGCCGGCGGCGCCGCGGCGCAGCGCTGCCGTGCGGCGTTTCCGCTGCCCCGCCGCCCCTGGGGAGCGGAGGTGCGCGGCTCCAACATGCTGCCCTGCCCGGCCACGGGCTGCGCCGCCGAGGTCGGCCGCCGGCGGCCACGCCGCCGCGCGGGCCGCGCGCGCTCGCCGGCGCCGCGGCGCGGCGCTGCCGTGCGCCATTTCCCCTGCCCCGCCGCCCCTGCGGAGCGGAGGTGCGCGGCTCCAACTGCTGCCCTGCCCGCCACGGGCTGCGCCGCCGAGGTCGCCCGGCCGGCGGCCACGCCGCGCCGCGGGCCGCGCGCCGCTCGCCGGCGCCGCGGCGCGGCGCTGCCGTGCGCCATTTCCCCTGCCCCGCCGCCCCTGCGGAGCGAGCGGGGTGCGCGGCTCCAGCTTGCTGCGTGGCCGGCCACGGGCTGCGCCGGCGAGGTCGGCTGCCGGCGGCCGCGCCGCGCCGCGGGCCGCGCGCCGCCCCGCGCGCGCGCCGCTCGGCGGCGCCGCGGCGCAGCGCTGCCGTGCGCCGTTTCCGCTGCCCCGCCGTCCCTGGGGAGCGGAGGTGCGGGGCTCCAACAGGCTGCCCGCCACGCGCTGCGCCGCAAAGGTCGGCCGCCAGCGGCCGCGCCGCGCCGCGGGCCGCGCGCCGCCCGCGCGCGCGCCGCTCGGCGGCGCCGCGGCGCAGCGCTGCCGTGCGCCATTTCCCCTGCCCCGCCGCCCCTGCGGAGCGGAGGGCGCGGCTCCAGCTTGCTGCGTGGCCGGCCACGGGCTGCGCCGGCGAGGGCCGCCGCCGGCGGCCGCGC
>JABVCE010000053.1:0-53295 GCA_014905635.1 Scenedesmus sp. PABB004 | reverse complement strand
GACCTTGACCGCGGTCGAGGCGCGGCCGATGACGACGTCACCCAGCGCCCGCGCGGCGCCGGTCTGCGCGCTCAGCTTGCTGCTGGTCGTGGTGGCCGTCGACGCCGCGGCGACGCCCGCGCTGCCGTGGTGCAGCTCGCCCGCGCTGCCCTGGCGCAGGCCGGGCAGCGGGGCCTTGCGCGCGAGCGCGCCGCCCCCGCTGCCCGCGCTGTAGGATGTGCCGCCGTCGTCGCTGCGCGGCGCCGCCGGCTGAGCCCGACGGCGCGGGCGACGCGTGCGGCTGCGCGCGCGCGTACGCGGGCGGGCGGCCGGCGTGGGCAGGAGGCCGCGATCGTGCTGCGGACCCGCGGCTGCTGCCGACGCAGCGCCCGCTGGCGCCGCCGGAGCAGCAGGCGCGGCGGGGCCGCCCCGCCGCGCCCCCCGTGCCCGGCGCCGCGCGGGGCGGTGCTCACTGCTCCTCCGGCACGGCGCTGAAGCGCGAGTAGGGGTTGAACGCGCGGCCATCGGGCTGGGTGGGCGCAGCGGGCCGCCTGCTGCTGTCGCCGCCGAACAGCCAGCCCCGCAGGCCGCCGGGGGCCTCCCCGCGGGCCCCGGGGCCCGCTGACTCGATGTCGGGCATGTCGGGCGCTCAGGCGAGACTGGGAGGGCGCAGGGGCGGCGCGCGGGGCCGATGTGCGCGGCGGCGGGGCGAGGGTTGAGTCGAGGGTTCGCGCGGCGGCGCGCCCCGGCCGCCGCGCACGTGGGCGGCCGGCTGTGCTGCAGAAGCTGCCGCCGCCGGCGGCGCCGCGGGGCACACCCGGCAGCCCCGGCCCGCGCGCCAGCGCGGCCCGCCCCCGGCACGGCACGACGAGCTCCTGCTCGGCAGCGAGTGCTTGCGGCGACGGACTGCCGGCGGCGGCCGCCGCACGCAGCTCCGCCCCCCCACGGGCTGGGCGCGCGCCCAGCCGCGGGCCGAGCCCAGCCTGGCGCCCCGACGGCGGCGGCGTGCGGCACGCCGCTGGCCGGCGCGGCGGTGCCTGCGTCTCGGGTGGGGGCCTCGCTGGCCCGCCCGCTGCGCGCCCGCGACGGCGCGACCGTGCGCGCCGAGGGCGCCGCGCGCCGCCGCCCGTGGCGGCGGTGCTGCGGGCGCTCGCGCGGTATGCTGCGACCGCTGACGGGCGCCTGGGCGGCCGCGGGCGCGCGCGCCTGCGCCTTGCGCCCTTGCGCCCCGGCCGCTGCTGCAGCAGCGATTTGGCGGCCCGCCTCGCCGGCGACCGGCCTCTTTTTCCGAACATCCAGTCAAGATGGCGCCCAAGGAGCAGAAGGTGCGCCCGCGCCGTCGGGGCGGGGGCGGGCGCCTGGCGGCCGGGCGGCAGCAGGGCGCGGCGTGGGCCCCCGGAGCCCGGCGGTGGCCGGGCAGTGCCAGGCCGGCTCGTCCGGGCAGCCGCCCGGCGCGCAGCAGCGGCGGGCGCGGCGCATCGAGGGCCCCCGGCGCCCGGTCTCAGCCGAGCGCCGGCGGCGGCCTGGCGGGGCGCGCCCTGGGACGCAGCGCCCGGATCAGCCGTCCCCGGCCGCAGCGCGCACCCGGCAGCGGCCTGGCGGGGGCGCACCAGCGCCGCGATGGCCGCAGCCACCCGCCCTCGGCGCGCGGCGGGCCCGGGGGACCGCCGGGCGGCCGCGTTGGCGGGGCAGCGTCGTGAGGGCCGCGGGCACGCGCCCGGCGGCCGCATGCGGCTTCCTGCTGCGCCCGCGCCGGCGCCGCTCACGCGGCCACCGCCGCCGCTGCTGCGCCCCCGCAGAGCAAGGAGGCGAAGGCCCTCGCGGCCGCCAACTCCAGCAAGGTGCGTGGAGGCTGTGTGTGTAGATCAGGGGCGCACGGCCGGCTTGCCTTGCGCAGCCGGCGCAGCGAGCGGCGGCGGGCGAGCCTCGCCGGCGGCGGCGGCCGCGGCGTTGGCGGGCAGCGGCAGCGGCGGGCAGCGCCAGCGACGACAGCGGCAGCGGCGGGGGCAGCGGTCGCGAGCACGGCGGGCAGCGGGAGCGCCTGGCGTGAGCGCCTGCGCTGCGACCACCAGCGGCGGCGGCGTCCGACCGCGGTGGCGGCAGCGGCGCGGCAGCGGCGGGAGCGACAGCGGCGGCAGCGGCGGCGTCCGACCGCGGTGCCGGCAGCGGCAGCTGCGCGTGGCAGCGACGGCAGCGGCGGCGGCGACACGGGGCAGCCGCGCACGGCAGCGGCAGCATCAGCGGCCGCGGCGGCGGCGGCCGTCTCGCGCGCGCGCGCGCGCGCCGCCCTCGCCTCCGCGCGGCGCCCCCTGCCCCCCCCCCCCTGACCCCGTGCCCGCCCGCCCCATCCGCTCCCATCCGCTCCCATCCCTCCCCCCCCCCCCCCCCCCCCCCAGGGCAAGAAGAAGAAGTGGAGCAAGGGCAAGATGAAGGAGAAGGTCAACAACCTGGTCCTCTTTGACCAGGCGACCTACGACAAGCTCCACGCCGAGGTGCCCAAGTACAAGATGATCACCGCCTCCATCCTCAGCGACCGCCTGCGCCTCAACGGCTCCCTCGCGCGCGCCGCGATCCGGGAGCTGCTCGAGAAGGGGCTCATCAAGCCCATCGCGGAGCACGGCAGCCAGAAGATCTACACCCGCGCCGTGGGCCAGTAGGGGCACAGCGACGGCGCGCGCGCCGGCGGGCGCGCCGGCCCGGGCGCGCCGGCCCGGGCGCGGGCCCGACCGGCGCCCCGCGCGGCGCGGCGGCGGCGCGGCGGCGTGCCGCTGCAGGCGCAGCGGGCGGCGCCGCGCGCGGGGGCTTGGGTCGCATGTAACGATGACGCGGTGCATGTGCATGCCGCATGCATGCGGCAGGCCAGCCAAACACGCGCACACGCACACACACGCAGCAAGCGCCGCACGCACGACCGCCCGGCGGCACACACGCACAACAGCGCGCGACCGGCGGCGAGCACCAGCAGAGCAGCAGCAGCGCGCAGGCGCACGCTCACGCAGGCGTGACGCACTTGGAGCCCACGACGCGGGTGCCCGGGCGCAGCATCGGTCGGGCGCCTGGGGGCAGCAGCAACCGCTCTCACGTCGCGCCCGCGTCCATGCTGCTGCGTGGGGCGCCTGCGCCGGGCGTGATGCGTCTGCGGCCTTCTGCGACGACGACAGGCGGCGCGGCGTGCCGGCTAGCCGTCCCCGCGCGCAGCGGCCAGGTGCGAGCAGCGGCGCGGCGCCGCTGCCGGCGCGCATGCGGACGCCGCGGCGCGACTCTGCACGACACGGCGCGCGCCCACGGCGTCAGATCAGCAGTCGTATCAGCATGACGCGGCGCAGCACAGGCCGGTGGGCGCCCACGCGCCGCCGCCGCGTGCGCGCGCCCGCAGGCCGCGCAGCCGCTGCGCAGGGGCTGCAGCAGAGGCGCCGCGGCCGCGCCGGCGGCGGCCCTGCGCGCCGCGGCCGCGGGCGCGCCGCTCCCGCGCGCGGGCGGCGCGCGCCCGCGGCGGCGGGCCCGCGCGGCGCGCCTGCCGCGCGCGTCGGCGGCGGCGCCGCCCGCCGCGCCGCCCGAGGCCGCGAGCGGCGCGACCGCGTTTGAGGAGCTCTGTGCTGGCACGGAGCGCAAGTACATCATGGTCAGCGGCAAGGGCGGCGTGGGCAAGACGAGCCTCAGCGCGAGCCTCGCGGTGCGCCTCGCGGCGGCGGGGCACACGACGCTCGTGGTGTCGACCGACCCCGCGCACTCGCTCAGCGACAGCCTCGCCCAGGTGCGTGTGGGCGCGTGCGCGTGGGCGCGTGCGTGGGCGCGCGGGAGGGAGGGCGCGCGGGCCGCCGCCGACCGCCGCGCGGCGGCGCCCACGCGCCGCGCCGCAGGACGTGAGCGGCGGCAAGCCGGTGCTGCTGGAGGGCGTGGACCTGCCGCTGTGGGGCCTTGAGGTCGATGTGGAAGAGGGCAAGGCTGAGTTTGCGAGCTTCAACGCAACCAACAACACCTCGGACCAGGCGCGCGCGGGGGGACCCGTGCCGCAGCCGATATGGCGCCGCCGCCGCTGCCGCCCCCGCACCGCCTCGCTCGCGCGTCCCTCGCTCACGCGCCGCGCCGCCCCCTCCTTGCCCACCCTCCCTCCCCCTCCCCTCCCCCCCTCCCGCGGGCACAGGCCGCCGACTTTCTGAGCGGCCTCGGGCTCGGCATGGTCGCCGGGCAGCTCAAGGAGCTGCGCCTCGGCGAGCTGCTCGACACGCCGCCGCCGGGGCTGGACGAGGCGGTCGCGATCGCCAAGGTGGTGCAGTTCGTAAACAGCCAGGTGCGGGAGAGAGACACCACGCTGGCGCACGCCGGGGCGCGCCCGCAGAGCGGCGTGCCGCCGCCGCGGCGCCCGCCCGCGCGCGGGCTCTGCCGCGCCGCACGGCGGCCGCCGCCGCGGCGGGACCCGCCGTGCGCCCACCCCGCCCGCGCGCCCCCGCCCGCCCGCCCGCGCTGCCCGCTGCCCGCTGCCCGCGGCGCGCAGGAGTATGCTCGCTTCAGCCGCATCGTGTTTGACACCGCCCCCACAGGCCACACGCTGCGCCTGCTGTCGCTGCCAGACTTTGTCGACGCCAGCCTCGGCAAGGCACGCGTCTGGACGCAGCCCGCGCCCTCGAGACGCCGCCGCCGCGCCGCACGCACGCCCGCCGCGCGCACACGCCTGCCGCCGCCGCGCCGACGGCCCGCCGCCCTCCCGCGCGCCGCGCGCTGCCGCGGCAGGTCATCAAGCTGCGCAAGAAGCTGTCGGGCGCGGCGGACGCGGTGAAGGGCCTCTTTGGCGTCGGCGGCAGCCAGGACGAGGTGGTGGCCAAGCTCGAGAAGATGCAGGCGCGCGCCGGGCGACGGTGCTCGCTGCCGGGCGGGGCTCACCGCAGTGCATGGCTCGCCGCAGGGCGGGGCTCGCCGCAGCAGGGCTCCGCCGCGCCGCCGCGCCCGCGCCCGCGCCGCACCTCGTTGCATGCGCGCGCCGCCCCCTGACACCCCCCCCCCCCCCCCCCCCCCCCCCCGGGTCACGCAGGAGCGCATCCGCGGCGTGAAGGCGCTGTTCCGGGACGCGGGCCAGACTGAGTTCATCATCGCAACCATACCCACGCAGGTGACGCCCCGGCGGCTGGGAGGGCAGGGCCTGCTTGCTGCCAGTGCAGCGGCGGCCGCCTGGGAGGAGGGGCGCAGCGGGGGCTGGGAGGCCAGGGGGTGCAGCGGGGCTCAAGCCCAGCAGCCGGCTCGGGGCTGACGCCCGCCCTTGCCGCCGCGCTGCGCCGCCCGCTGCCGCAGCTGGGCGTCGCGGAGAGCCGGCGCCTGCTGGCCGCGCTGCGGGCCGAGGGCATCCCCTGCAAGCGCATCGTGGTCAACCAGGCGCGCGGGGTTTAGACAGGCAGGGGGCGGGCGGGTAGGGGCGGGCGGCGTCCTCGCATCCATGACAACACGCCGCGTGTTGAGTCCAGCGTGCCGCGACGCCCGCGCAACGCCCGCGTGACGCCCGCGTGCGCCGCCGCCGTGGCGCCGCCGCCGCGCACGCAGCTGCTGCGCCCCGACACCGGGGCCGCGTTCCTCAAGCTGCGGCTCAAAGACCAGGCGGCCGCGCTGCACCTGCTCGACACGGGTGCGCCGCGCCGCACACGCGCACACACGCACGCGCTTACACGCACGCGCGCACGCACACGCACACTCGCGCGGACCGCGCCCGCGCAGACCGCCCCACGCGCCCCACGCCCGCCTGCCGCGCGCGCGCCCGCAGACCCCGCGCTCGCGGGGCTCACGCACGTGCGCGCGCCGCTGGTGGACCTGGAGGTGCGGGGCGTCCCAGGGCTCGACTACTTTGGCGGCGTGGTCTGGCGGGACGAGGTCTTTGCCGACATCAACGCAGGCGCGGCAGCGGCGGCGCAGCGCAGCGCAGCGCACGGGCCGGCCGCGGCGCCGCCGCGAGGGTGCTGCGTGCTGCGTCGCGCCGCGCAGCACGCGCTCTCTCTCCCTCCCTGCCACGCCCGCCCCGCCATGCCCCTTGCCCCCCCCCCCATCAACCCCCCCCCCCACACACACACACACAACCCACCCCACAGGCTCTGGCCGCAAGTATTTCATGCTTGGCGGCAAGGGCGGCGTGGGCAAGACGAGCTGCAGCGCGAGCCTCGGCGTGCGCTGCGCGCGCGAGGGCCACCGCACGCTCGTCGTGTCGACCGACCCCGCGCACTCGCTCAGCGACAGCCTCGACCAGGCGCGCGTGCTGTGTGCTGTGTGTGCTGTGTGTGCTGTGTGTGCTGTGTGCTGTGTGCGCGCGGGCGTGGCGGAGGCGCGGCCGCGGCGACGCGACGCGGCCGCCGCCGACGCGGCCGCCGCCGGCGCCACGGCCGCGCCGCCGCCGCTGCGCGCAGGACGTGAGCGGCGGGCTGCCTGTGGCGGTGACCGACCCGCGCGGCGGGGAGCTGCCGCTGTGGGGCATGCAGATTGACCTCGACCAGGCGCGCGCGGAGCTGCGCGACGCGGTCGCCGCCGGCGGCACGGCGGGTGAGCGAGGCGGCGCGCCCCCGGCCCATCTGCGCGCGCGCGCGCGCGCTTGCCCCTGATCGTGCGCGCGCGCGCCCCTGCTCCGTGCTGCGCACCACCCACGCGCGCCACCCCGTGCCACCCCGCCCTGCCCTCCCGCCGCCGCCGCCGCCGGTGTGTCCAGGCCTGAGCGACTTTCTGGACAGCGCGGGCCTGGGGCTGCTGTCGGGCCAGCTGCGCGACCTCGACCTGGGCGCCCTGCTCGACACGCCGCCCCCCGGCGTGGACGAGGCCATCGCCATCAGCAAGGCACGCGCGCGCGCGCTGCACTGCACCACACGCCGCGCGCGCACACGGCTGCCGTCTGGCCGGGGGACGGGGCGCGAGGGGGGCGTGCGAGGGGGGCGTGCGGCGCCGGGCGGCGGCGCGCCGCCGCCCGGTCACACGACGCCCCGTGTGCACCGCCCCTCCTCACCCCTCCCTCACCCCTCCCCACCACCACCCCCACCCCCCACCCCCACCCGCCCCTCCCCCTCCCTGGGGCGCCGCCCCAGGTGGTTCAGCTGCTGGACTCGCCCGAGTATGCGAGCTACGACCGCGTGGTCTTTGACACCGCGCCCACGGGGCACACGCTGCGCCTGCTCACGCTGCCAGACTTCATGGACAAGGCGCGGCGGGGCAGGGTTTAGGGGGGGGCAGGGTTTAGGGGGGGGGGGGCAGGGGGGCAGGGTTTAGGGGGGGCAGGGCTTGGGGGGCAGGGGAGGGGCCGAGGGACGGAGGGACGGACACGGGGCCTGGCCCCGGGCGCGGCAGGGCGGCGCCGCGCCGCGCGTCGCTCCCCCTCCCGCCACGCGCGCCCGCACCCACACAACACACACGCACGCACGCACGCACCCCCCTCCCACACGCGGTCAGGGCCTGGGCAAGCTGATCACGCTGCGCTCCAAGCTCGGCGCCGCGGCGGGCGCGGTGAGCAGCTTCTTCAGCGGCAAGCCCTCCCGCGACGCGGCGGTCGACGCGATGGAGGGACTGCGGGTGCGCGCACCGCCGCGCCGGGGCGCTGCGCTGCGCCGCGGGGCGAGCTGCCGCGCGGGGGACGCCGCCGCGCGCCACGTGGCGCTGCCGCCTCCCGCACGCACGCACGCACACACGCCCCTTCCCCACACGCCCACACACCCACCCGATGCCCCCACACCCCCATATCCCCACACTCCCACACCCACCCGCCCACACCCACACCCGCCCACACACACCCGCCCACACGCCGCCGCCGCCGCGCGCCGCAGTCGCGCATGGACGCCGCGCGCGCGCTCTTCCACGACCCCGGGCGCAGCCAGTTTGTGGTGGTGACCATCCCCACCGTCATGGCCGCGGCAGAGTCGGCCCGCCTCGCGGGCAGCCTGCGCGCCGAGGGCATCCCGCTGCACACCCTCATCGTAAACCAGGTGCGGCTGCGGCCGCGCCGGGCGCGGGCGGGCCTGTGTGTGCGTGTGCGTGTGTGTGTGTGGGGGGGGTCTGTGTGTGGGGGTGTGAGGGGGGCAGGTGCGCGCCCCGGGCGTGGGCGGGCATGTGTGCGCGCGGCGGCGCGCGCCGGGCCGCCCACGCGCACGCCCCCGCCACCGCCGCCGCCCGCGGCCGCCGCCGCGGCCTCGGCCGTCGCCCCAGGTGGTGTCTGAGGAGGCGGGCGAGAAGTTTTTGGCGGCGCGCTTTGCGGACCAGCAGCGCGCGCTCGCCGCGCTGCGGGCCGACCCCGGGCTGGGGGCTCTGCAGCTCATCCAAGGGCCGCTCTTCGACCTGGAGGTGCGCGGCGTGCCGGCGCTGCAGTACTTTGGCTCGCGCGTCTGGGAGTGAGCGAGCCGCGCCCCGAGGGGCGCCGCGCGGCGCGCGGCGGCCGCACGCGGCGCGGCGCGGCGAGAGGGCGCGGGCGGGCGCGGCGGTCGCGCGAGCGCACGAATTCGTTTAACAGGGCTGTTTGGGCGTTGACGGCGAGCAGCAGCAGACGAGACAGGGGAGAGGGCGCCCGCGCCGCCAACCATGCCGCGACGCCCCGGCGCCCGCCGCGAGCAGCTCAGGGGCGCGCGCCCTGCAAAGCGATCGTCAAGCCGTCGTCGCAAAGGCCAGCCGCTGACGCTTATTGTGGTGGGTGTGGGCTGGCGCCGGCCGGGCCCCACGATCGATGCCGGATGCAGGTGTGTGAAGACTGAAACCCCCCGCCCCACGCGCGACCACTCACAGACGCACTGCCGCTCGCACGCACCGCCGCACCGCCGCCGCCGCTCACCACGGCGCGCGCCGCGCGCCCGGATCACGCGCCGCCGGGCGGGCCGCGCGCCGCGCGCTCACTGCGCGGGCGCGGGCGCGCTGCCGGCCACGCCGTCCTTGACCACCGCCGCCAGCTCGGCGGCGTCGTGCTTGGCCTTCTCGGCCACCTCCGCCGCCGCGTCCGCGACCGCGGCGGCCGCCTCCTTGGCCTTGGCCGCCGCGGCGTCGCCTGCGGCCGGCGGTGGGGCGGGCGCGGCAGGCGTCGGCGCGCGGGCGGCGCCGGGCGTGCGGACACACGCGCAAGCCCCGCCCCTCCCGCGCGCCGGGCGCGGCACGCACCGGCCTCCTTGGCCTTGGCCGCCGCGCGGTCTGCCGCGTCCTTGGCCGCGGCGGCGGTCTTGTCGGCCGCGTCCTTGGCGGCGGCCTTGACCTTGGCGGTGTCCTCCTTGGCCCGCGCGGCGGCCTTGTCGGCGGTGTCCTTGGCGCTCTTCTGCAGCTTGCTGTAGTCGATCGCAGTCTCCTGCGTGACGTCCGGGGGCGGCGGCGCGGCGTGCGTCGGCCCCCGCGCCGGGCCCCCAGCGCCAGCCCCTTCCCCCGCCCTCTCCCCCCGGCAGCACCCCCCAAAACCCCCTCCCTAAACCCCCCTCACGCTGGGGTTGAGGCGCAGGATCTCGGCGTTGAGCGCCGTCGCAAAGGTGACCCAGCAGAGGTAGGGCCCCATCAGCGGCCACACCACGCCCGGGCGCTCCTTGGCCATCTTGGCCGACGCCGCCGCCGCGACGCCCAGCAGCGCTGCGCGCGCGCGGCGCACGCGGCGCGCGGCGGCGTTCGGCGCGCGCGCGCCGGCGCCCCCGGGCTCAGCCCGCGCCCAGCGCGCACGCGCTGCGCTGGTCGCGCGCTGCGCTGCGCTGCTGTGCACGCGCGTGCGCCGAGGCGTGCGCGCCACGCACCCACGCTGTCGGCGAGCGCGAGGTCGAGCGCGTGCTGCTTGAAGAACAGCGGCGTCCAGGCCAGGTTGAGCGCGAGCTGCGCAGCGTACAGTGCGAGCGGCACCCGCCGACCGTCCTCTGCGCGCGGGAAAGCGGGCGGCGGCGCGGCCGTGGGCGGGGGCGGCGCGGCGCGCGGGCGCGCGGGCGCGCGCGGGCGCGGGCGGCGCGGGAAGGCGTGCGCGGGCGGGTGCAGCGGCGCGGGCGGCGCGGCGCGCTCACTTTGCCGGATCACGAACCAGCTGGCCAGGCCCATGCTGGTGTAGAAGACGGACCAGGCGGGCGCGAAGATCCAGTTCTGCGGCGAGGGTCCGAGGGGGCGGCGGCGCGCGCGGCGGCGGCGGCGGGGCGGCGGCGGCGCGGGCGGCTGAGCTCGCGGCCCTCCGGGCGGCGGTCGGGGCGCGCGTCGCTGCGTCACGGCCACGCCGGGCTGCGCCGCGGGCGCGCAGCGGCCCGGGCGCGGCGCCGCGGTGTGCATGCGCGCGGGCCGCGCGCTGCAGCGGCGCTGCTGCTGCGCCGGTGCGCCGCCGCTCACGGGCGGGTTCCAGCTGGGCTTCTTGAGGCCGCCATACCTGCGATCGGGGACGCAGCAGCGATCTGGCGGCAAGCGGCGCCCGCCCGGCGCGCGGGCGCGCCGTGCGAGGGCCGGGCTGCGCTGCGCATGCGCGCACCAGCCCTTGATGTCGTGCTGCGTGGCCAGGCCCACCGCGAAGCCGCTGCCCAGGGGCAGGGCCACCGCACCCAGCTGCGCGCGGCGCGGCGCGACGGCGCGGTGAGGCGGGGCGCGCCCAGCAGTTTGCCCGCCCGCGCAGAGCGGCGCGCCGGCCGCGCGCCGGCACCCACGGCGTCGCGTCGGGCCGGCCGGCCCGCCGCGCCGCCGCGTGGCCGCGGACGGGCCTCCCCCGCACCAGGCTGAACGCCGCGCCCATGGTGTGCTGCGTGCGCGTGCGTGCGCGCGTGCTGCTGGCGTAACGTGATCACGCGAGTGGCTGTCGCCACGCGAGCGGCGCCACGCCGAAGGCACGTCGACCCGCGGCGTAGCGCGCTGCACCCCGGCCGCGCGCCTTGGCCGCGCGCCCCCTCTGCGGCTCCCCTCATCGCGCCGCCGCTGGCCACGCCGGCCCAGCGCCTGCGGGAGCTTGCTGCACCGCGGTCGCGCCAGGGGCACGCGACGACCTAGGCGCGATCGCCAGCCCGCTGATCGCGCTCGCCGAGCCCGCGCCGTGCCCGCTGGCCGCGCCTGCAGCTCGGGGCAAGCCGTCGCGGCCGCCGCGTCGCGCCGGGGGGCTGGCACTGGGCTCGGCGGCGCTGCACGGAGGCGTCGAGCGCCGCTCGCTGACGCGTGCTGCGGCCGTGGCTTGCTTGCTGAGCTGAGGGTGGGTCACGCACACTCACCATTACAACGCCCCGTTGGGCAGGGGAGTCAGATAGCGCCCGTCCAGGGGCGCTCGCTCTTGGGCAGTGATCGTGGCGGCTCAGCGCACCACCGACAGGCCAGCAGCAGCAAGCAACGGATCTACACGAACACACGTCCCGCGACGCCCGACGACGACGGCGCACAACACACCACCGCGCGCGGCGCAGGCAGGGGGCGCACGCCGACGACGACGGCGCTAACAACCGCCGCCGCCGCCCAACACGCCGGCCGCAGCCGCCGAGCGACAGCGGCAGGCCTGGAGCCAAACACAGCAAGCAAGCGGCCGAGCTTGGCACCGCTTGCTTGGCACCGCTCGGGCGGTGCAGACAAGCACGCCGCCACAACACGCGACCCCAGAGAGACCCCCTCCCTCCCTCCCTCGCGTCCCGGCTCAGCGGGCGCCACGCGGCGCGCGGCGTCAGCGCAGTCATGTCACGCCAGCAGTGCGTCGCCGTCGCTGCGGTTTGGCAGCGGCCGGCATTCAGAGAGAGGCAAGAGGCAGAGAGGCAAGAGGGCCCGGCCCGCGCGCGGGCGCGGCGGGGGCACGACGCGTCGCGCGCCTCCCGCCGCGCCCGCGGTTCGCCCCAGCAGCAGCAGGGGTGCTCGTGTGCTCGTGTGAATCAAGTCCTGCCCCCGGCACGATGCGATGCATGCACTGTGCGGTCCTCGCGCGGCCGGCGGACCGTCGGTCCGCCGCCGCCCAATGGTCGCTCGCTCGCTTCCACCCCCCAGAAGTTGGTGCGCCGCACGTGCGCAGCTACAAAAGCTGCAGCGCAGTGACACATCAACGGCGCGGCGCCGCCGCCTGGGCGCGCGCGCGCGCGGGCGCGCGCGCGCGGGGCTCGGCTCGGGCCGTCGGGCGGCCCGGGCGCCGCCGCCTCAATCTTGGCCAGTGAGGCTGAAGTCGGTATCAACCTACGGATACGTATCGTATCCGTATACGGATGCAACCGCGGCGGCCGCTCAAAGGTGCGGCAAAAACGCGCCGCGGGGGGGGGGGGGGGGGGGGGGGGGCGCGCCACGCCAGCGACAGATTGGCCAGACCGATCACAGCCCCACCCCCCGCCCGCCCCCTTCCACGCCCGACCCGACCCTGCCCCCCGCACCGACCTCGCCGCTCGCCAGGCGCAGCGGCGAGGGACGCCCTGACCGGCCGCGCCCCCTCCCCTGGCGGCGGCGTTGTTGATGTTGTTGGTTAGAAGGGAGCGCGGCGTGCGCCGCGCTCCCTCCTTATGTAGGCAAAGGCATGCGCCGCCGGTCGGCGGACCGTCCGGCGCGCCCGCTGTTGCTGCCGCACACACACACACACACAACCCCCGGGCTCGCCCACGCACACAACCGCCCGCCGCGCCGCGCGCCAGCGCGCGTGCACGCCGGCGTGGCCAGCAATGCACACCCCTGGGTGGGGTTACTTCGCAGGCGCAGGCGCGGGCGGCGCGGCCCTTGATTCGCGGCGGGCCTGGGAACCCAGCCGGGGCCCTGTCCCGCAGTCCCCTCGCCGCCAGCAACGATAAAGCCACTGTGCGCCCTTCCCCCCGTCGTACACGCCAGCCCCGTGCAGGGCTGAGGGCCCTCTGCCACGCGGCAGCCCGCCGCGCGCGGCCCAGTGCTGCTCACTGGTGCCGGGGGATGAGCCGCAGCAGGCGCGGCTGCTGCTCCTGGCCAGGCGGGCCCTGCATTGCGGCCAGCGCCGCGCCACCGCCCCAGCCGGTCTGCTGCTGCTGCGGCTGCGGCTGCTGCGGCTGCTGCGGCTGCTGCTGCGGCAGGGCCACTGGCGCGCCGCACGGCCGCACCGTGTGCACCACCGGCAGCAGCGGCGCCAGGAGCGGCTGCTGCGCCGCGTGCTGCTGCCGGAGCTGCTGCTGCTGCAGCAGCTGCTGCAGTGTGGCCTGGTGCTGCAGCTGCAGCTGCGCGAGGTGCTGCTGCTGCAGCAGCTGCGACGCGAGCACGTGCTGCGGCTGCTGCTGCTGCTGCTGCAGCGCTGGCGCCTGCGCCGCCTGCAGCTGGGCCTTCAGCTGCATGTGCGCCGTCAGCAGCGACCGGCTGCGGGGCGCGACGCGGCCCTCGCCACCGCCGCTGCTGCTGCTGCTGACGGCGCTGCTGCTGGAGCCCGAGCGCGACGCCGCCGGCGGCGCCTGCTGCCGCGCCGCCATCTGCGGCGCTGCCTGCCGCTGCGCTGCCAGCATGGCCGCCTCGTGCCGCTGCAGCGCGGTGGGCTCCAGCGTCCGCACCAGCCCGTCGTCGCCCGCGGCGCTGCTGCCGGCGCTGCTGCTGAGCAGGTCCGCGCCCGGCACGCTCAGCGAGCAGCCGAGCGCGCGCGCCCCGCCGCCGAGCGCCGCCGCCGCGGCGGCCGCGCTGCTGGCCCCGGCCGACGCGCCGGAGCTGCTGGGCGACGTGAAGCTCGCGTTGCGCAGCTCCGGGGGCGCGGGCGACGCGCCCTCCTCGCCGCGCTGCTCGTGCGCGGCAAAGCCGAGCTGCTTGTGCAGCGGCTCCGGCACCGCGCGCCGGCTGCACGTGCTCGCCGCGCTCAGCACGCTGCTCACGTGCATGCGCTCGCTCGGCCGCCCGCTCGCGAGGCGCGAGCCGGGGCTGCCGCCGCCGCTGCTGGCGCTGCCGCTGCTGCGCGCGCTGCCGGGGCCGCCGGCCGCGCCGCCGTACGCGGCGCACGCCGCGACAAAGTCGGCCACCTCCTCCGCCGGCGCGCCCGGGGGCGGGACGAGGATGTCGACGTACTGGTCGCTCATCCACCGGTTGATGGTCGCGCCCCACTCGCGCCAGGGCGGGCAGGGGCGCCCCGCCTCGAGGAAGCTCAGCTCCACCTCCTCGCACAGCAGCTGCACGACCGGCTGCAGCTGGCACGGCATGCCCACAAACACGGCCGGGAGGCTGGCCAGGACCGCCGCGTAGCTCGGCGACACGACGCCGACGTTGAACGTCTCCCGGAAGTGCGGGTCGACCACGTACTCTACGTGCCCGCCCCCGCTCGCGTCGAGCGCGACGATGAAGGTGTTGTCCATGGCCTTAGTCCAGTACGCCTTGCTGTGCAGCACCTTGCGCACAATGACGCGGTACCCCCAGCTCGCCAGCGCGAGCGCGACGCCAGCGGTCGCGGCCGCGGTCGCGCTCGGCGTGCGCGCCGGCGACCCGCCGCAGCTGCCGCAGGCGCCGCCGCCGCCGCACAAGCCGCTGCCGGCGCTGCTGCCGAGCGGCGGCGCGCCGCCGGGCTCGCAGCAGCACGGCAGCGCCGCGGCTGCGTCGGCCGCGGCCGCGGCCGCCGGCGCGACCAGCGCCGGCGCCTGCTCCAGCGCCGTCATCGCGTCGCGCTGGAGCTGCGGGCACGGGGCGCGGCGCGGGGCGCGGCGCGCGGCGCGTCGGCGGCCTGCCCGCCGCGCGCCGGCCTGCCCGCCGCGCTGCCCGCCGCGCGCGCCCACCCGCCCCGCGCGCGCGCGCCCGCCTGCCCCGCGCGCGCGCACCTTGTGCTCGAACAGCGTCGAGAGCGAGAGCAGGCTGCTGATCTGGTAGAGCGTGGTGCCGGGGTTGAGCATCGCGCTGTCGATGCGCTTCTGCACCGCCGCCGCCTGGCGCTTGGGCGCCGACGCGTCGTCCGCGCCCGCCGCCACGAGCGCCTGCAGCGCCGCCGACTGCTGCAGCTGCGCCTGCAGCGCCGTGCCGCTCAGCGGCGCCGCGCGGGCCTGCTCCGAGGGGAGCGGCGGCACGCCGCGCGGCTGCGGCTGCGCCGGCGCTGCGTGCTGCGCCGGCTGCCGCTGCGCCGCCGCGGGCTCGCCGCGCTGCGCCTGCTGCTGCTCATTCCAGCCCGCGAGCGCGTCCACGTCCGCGACGTCCAGCGGGAAGAGCACGCTGCTGGGCGCCGCCGAGGAGGCCGTGGACCGATGCGAGGTGTCCGGCGCGCGCTGCTCCGCGGCCGGGCCCTTGCGCGACTTGGCCAGGGCCCTGCGCAGGCCCTTCCACATCGCGGCACGCCTTGCGGGCGCGAGCCCCTGCGGCGCGAGCGCGGGAGAGTGGCGCGACCGCCTTGTCGGTCGCCCGCCGACCGCCGCGGGCGCGATGCGGGCGCCCAGGGCGCGTCCCAGGGCCTCCCAGGACCGCACACGAGGCGGCGGGCCCTCCCGGCGCGCGGCCGCGGGCGCCTCATCGCCACCAGAGCTGCTGCCCCCGCCGTGACCCCGCGCCCCGCACCTCTGGCGCTCGCCCTCACGCCGGATGCATCGCCGGCCGCACAATTACGCGCGCGACGGGGCTGGCGCGCGCAATCGTGAGGTGGCCCCTTCGCCGGGCCGAGGCCGCTCGCGCCTCGCTCGCGGCGCCGGGCGCGCTCCGCGCGCTTCCGGGTGGCTGCGCGCACTGCAACAGGCGTCCTGCGATGGCCCGGGGCGCGCTTCGGCGCGGGAGTCCGCCCGCCCGCCGGTGGTGCTCTGGCCGACAGCGGCTGCTGGGGGCGTGCCGCGGGGTTTGTCGTGGTCGGGGACGCGTGTGGGGCTTCCAGGGCGGCGGGCGGGTCCCGGGGCGGGCCGTGCGCGTGGGCCCTGGTATCGCGCGCGTCACGTCAAGCGGCGCCACTCTCAACCCAGGCCTCGGAGCCATGCTTGCAGGGCCCCAAAAGTCAGCCCGACGCGGGACTGGGCTCACGCCGCGCGCCCGGCTGCCGCGGCGGCGCGGTCGCGATGATGGTCGTCTGCCGTGGCGGGCCCGCTGACCGCGCCCGCCCCGGCTCCGCCGCCCCCGCCGGGCGCGCCGCTCGGCGTTGGGGCAGCCAGGCAGGAGGCCCCAACACCAGCCGGCGCCGGGCGGCGGGCGGGGCGCGGGCGGCCGGGCGGCGGACGGCGGCGCGGCCGGCGGCGCGGCGGGGGGGGGGGGGGGGGGGGGGGGAGGGGGGACGGGGGGGGGGGGGGGGGCGGCCGCGGCAGGGCTCAGGTCGCGAGGCCGCGCGGCGGCAGGGCAGGTGCGCGAGGCCGACGCGGCGGCCGTTACAGCCTGCCGGCGAAGGTAAACAATCAGCCCAGTGGTCCGGGCCGCTGGCCGCGGCGCGACTGCTGAAACCACAAAACCACACCGACCACCGACAGAGGGGCGCGTAGGCGCCCCATGCGAGCGCCTGATCAGGAGGGCACACACACACCGTGTTCAGTGCTCAAATCGCAGCTCTCTTCTTCTTCCCTGTGTGTCGTGCTGCGCCGCCCGCGCTGGCTCATGCGCACGGGCAGGCGCGAACCATCACCGTCGCGAGGGAGTGCCGGGCCGCGCGGCGCGCCGCGGGCAGAATGCGCGCAGCCCGCGCGCCGCGGGCGAAAATGCATGCAGCCCGCGCGCCGCCGGCGCGCGCGCTCACGCGCCGCGGCCCGGCTGGTGCAGCGGCAGCGCAAACGGGTGCCGGCCGGAGTACGTCGACGCGTACAGGCTGCCCGGCGGCGGCAGCGCAGGCGCACCGCCGTCCGCGGGGGGCAGGCGCGGCTCCGCGCCATCCGGGCTGCCGCCGCGGGCGGCCGCGCCGCCGTCCGCGGGCGGCAGGCGCGGCTCCCCCGGCGACGCGAGCTGCAGCGCGCTGCCCAGCAGCCCGCGCGCGCTGTGCGTGCTGCCGAGCGACGGCTCCTGCACGCCGCCGCCACCGCCGCCGCCGCCGCCGCCGCCGCACAGCGCGCGCAGGCCGCCGCCGCAGGGCGGGCCGCAGCAGCCCGGCGGCGGGCGCTCGCTGCGCGCCTCGTGCGCAAAGCCGAGCGCGGGGAGGTGCAGCCCCGCGACGCGCTCGGCGGGGGAGTACTCTGACAGATAGTACCGCTCCTCGCTCGCGCCGGGCGAGGGCCCGCAGAACAGCCCGCCCCACCTGCGCCGGCGCGGCGGCGCGGGGTGGGGCGGCGGCGGCGGCGGCGTGACGCGTCACGCGGCGGGCGCGTGCCGCGGGCTGCGGCGGCGCGGGGGCCGCGCAGCGCGGCGGCGGCGGCGGCGTCGGCGGCGGCGGCGGCGTCGGCGGCGCGGCGCACATGGGCCAGTGCAGCAGCGCGACGGCGGCGCCGAGGCAGATGACGGCGGTGCCCATCCAGTAGAACCCCTCGTAGGGCGTGAAATCGGCGTAGCCAAAGAACAGGGCCTGGGGTTGTAGGGTTCAGGGTTCAGGGGCGGACGTGCCGGGGTTCAGGGCGGGGCGCGGGGCTGCTGCCGCCCGGGTGTCCCGCGGCGCGGCCGCAGCGCGGCGGCGGCGCGGCGGGCGCGCGCGGCCCGACCAGGCGCCGTCGCCGCGGCGGCGCGCCTGGGTGACGGCGGAGCCGAGGCTGCCGCCGGCGGCGACGATGCCCGTGACGGCGCCCGTCGAGCGGCGGCTGACAAAGGGCACGATGCCAAACACCGCCCCGCACGCCACCTGGCAGGCAAAGCTGAACACAAAGAGCATCCCCAGCTGTATGTGTGTGTGTGTATGGGGGGGGGGGGGGGGTCCGGCGGCGGGGCGCGGCGGCGTGGGCGGCCTGGCCGGCCCTCGGGGTGGCGGCGCCCGCGCATGCCGCGCGCGTGCGTCGCACCGTGGCGGCCAGGCTCTCGTGGCTCATGCCGACCAGCAGGCAGGCGCCGCCCTCGACCATGAGCAGCGCCTGCAGCACCCACAGCCGGCCGCGCATGCCGTGCAGCCGCGCCGCCGCGTCGCTGCCGCGGCCGCCGAGGAAGCGGGAGCCCAGGTTCATGAGGCCCAGGCACCCGCCTGCCGCACGCGGGCGCAGCACGCGGGCGCGGCGCGTTGGCGCGGGCGCACGCGCGTGGGCGCAGGCCCGCGCCCGCGGCCGCCGCAGGGCGCGGCTTGCCGCTTGCTTGCGCCCGCTGCCGCTGGCGCTGGCCGCACCGAGCAGGCCCGCGGAGGTGAGGGAGAGGCCAAAGTGCTGGTAGAGGTAGAGCGTGGCCACGTTGTGGGTGGTCAGCTCGACGCCAAAGCACAGCGCGTACGCGAGCGCGAGGCCGTACGTGCGGTAGTTGGCCGCCGCCGACCACCACGGCGCGCAGCACGCGCGGCGCGCGCGCGGCGCGCCCGCCGCGCTGCGGGCGGCGGCGGTCGCGGCGGCGCGGCGCGCGGGCGGGCGCGGCGGTCGCGGCGTTGGCGGCGGCGCGCGGCGCGGCGGCCGCGGCGGCCCGGCGGCGCCGGCGCCAGCTCAGCTGCGGCGCCCGCACCGGTGCATGCGGGGCCACGCGCCCGCGGGGCAGTCGTCCGCTGCGAGTAGCACCATGGCACCCATGACCAGCTGGAGCAGGCCGGGCACGAGGAAGGCCAGCCGCCACGCGAGCCCCGGCGCGACGACGCGGGCAAAGCCCTCGAACAGCAGCGGCATCAGCAGCAGCGTCGCGCCGGCGCCCATGTTGCCCCAGCCTGGCGCGGCGCGGCGGGCGCGCGGCGCGGCGACTGGGCGGCGGCGCCGCGCGCGCCCGCGCGCCAGCCCTCACGCCAGCCCTCGCGCCAGGGCGCGCGGACCGCGCCGTCGCGCCGCCGCGCCGCGCCGCCGCACCCGCGGAGAGCGCGTTGGCGGTGCCGAGCAGGCGCGTGTTGAACATCTGGGTCGCCCAGAACTGGTTGACCACGAACATGGAGAGGCTCAGCCCCACGAGCATGCGCAGGCACACGAAACTGCGCGGCCCGGACACGAGGGCCATGCCAAACGCAAACGGCGACGTCCCGAGCAGCGCGATCGCGCCGCCCGCGCGCGGCCCCCACGCGTCGACCGCCGTGCCGATCGCCAGCCGCGCGCCGATCGCGCCGCACATGCTCGCAATGCCGGCGTTGCCGACGTCCGTCGCGGTCAGCTCGAGCGCGTCGGCCAGCACCGGCAGCAGCGCCGCGGGCGCAAACGTCGCGGCGAAGCTCGCGAAGAACGCAGCCCAGCCGACGTGGAACGCGCGCATGTGCGGCCGCACGGCGCTGCAGAGCGGCAGCACGCACGCCTTGCCCTCCGCGTCGACGGGCAGCGCAAACGCGCGCCCCGGCGCGCCGCGCGGCAGCGCGCCGCCGTTGGCGACGCCGCCGCCGCCGGCGCCGCCGCCGGCGCAGCCCAGCAGCATCGCGGCCAGCTTTGGGGCCGGCGCCGCCACCACCGGCGGCGGCTCAGCAGCGGCCCCTGCGCCGCCGCTGGCCGGCCAGGCCGGTGCGCCTGCCGGGCGGGGAGCGGCAGCAGCAGCGGCGGCGGCAGCAGCGGCGGAGCTGTGTCTGCGAGCGAGCGCCGCGGGGCGCGCTGCCGGCCCAGCTGCGGCACACGCGGGTCCCCCTCACCACTGCCGGCGCGCGGTAGGTCGCGGCATGGCCGATCAGGCAGCAAGTGACTGCCGCATGCTGCTGCCGCGGCCTACGCGCTGCTGCCGCGGCCTGCGCAGCGGCGCGTCAAGCTGTGAAGCCTCATGGGCGTTGGAGCGCGTGGAGAGCGAACTCGCGCGATCGGACGGGGCCGGGCTGGCCGGGAGGTGGCGGCCACTGCTGCCGAGGTCCCACGTGCGAGCTCTTTCCGGCGTTGACGCGTCGGGCCGACGCTGGCGACGCCCAGCTCCGTCGGACCGCCGCGTCGGCGTCGCGGACCTGAGCCCTGCCGCCGCCCGCCGCCCCGCGCCGCCGGCCGCGCCGCCGTCCGCCGCCCGGCCGCCCGCGCCCCGCCCGCCGCCCGGCGCCGGCTGGTGTTGGGGCCTCCTGCCTGGCTGCCCCAACGCCGAGCGGCGCGCCCGGCGGGGGCGGCGGAGCCGGGGCGGGCGCGGTCAGCGGGCCCGCCACGGCAGACGACCATCATCGCGACCGCGCCGCCGCGGCAGCCGGGCGCGCGGCGTGAGCCCAGTCCCGCGTCGGGCTGACTTTTGGGGCCCTGCAAGCATGGCTCCGAGGCCTGGGTTGAGAGTGGCGCCGCTTGACGTGACGCGCGCGATACCAGGGCCCACGCGCACGGCCCCCCCGGGACCCGCCCGCCGCCCTGGAAGCCCCACACGCGTCCCCGACCACGACAAACCCCGCGGCACGCCCCCAGCAGCCGCTGTCGGCCAGAGCACCACCGGCGGGCGGGCGGACTCCCGCGCCGAAGCGCGCCCCGGGCCATCGCAGGACGCCTGTTGCAGTGCGCGCAGCCCGACAGGAGCGCGCGGCCGCCTCACGCGTGCGCCGCCGCGCGCGCCGCCTTACGCGCTGCTGCGGCCTCCTCCGCCGCCTCGGCGCGCGCCGCCTCGGCCGCCGCGGCGCGCGCCTCAAGCCGCTCGCCCGCCGCCGCAGCGGCCGCAGCCTCGCGGCCGAGGCGCGCCGCGTCCGCGCGCGCCGCGTCGCGCTCCGCCTGCGCGTCCTTCAGGGCGGCGCCGAGCGCGGCGTGCGCCTCCTCGAGCGCCGCCAGGCGCGCCTGAAGCTTGAGGTTCAGCCCGACCACCTGCTCGCGCTCCGCGCGCGCCGCAGACAGCTGCGACTGCAGCGCGCGCCGCGCCGCGGCGCCGTCCGCGCCCGCCGCGCGCTCCGCCGCGAGCGCGTCCGTCAGCCCCGCGCGCTCCTGCTCCAGCGCCGTGCAGCGCAGCACGAGCCGCTCCTCCTGCCTGGCGAGCTCGGCGACGCGCCGGGCGAGCTGCTCGCGGTCGTCCAGGGACGCGACATAGCGGCGGTACGCGGTCGTGCCCGCCCACGCGCCCGCGGCGACCAGCCCCGACGCCGCGCCGGCGATCGCCAGCCCTCGCAGCAGGCGCGCCGCGAGCGACCTGCGCGGCCGCCGCGGCGGCGGCGCGGGCGACGGCTGCGCCGCCCGCAGCAGCTGCTGCTGCGGCAGGCGCGCGCCGATGTCGGCGCCGCCGCCGGGCGCCGCAAACGGGTTGACCAGCGGCGCCTCGTGCAGGTGGCTGCTGCTGCTGCGGCTGAGCGACGCCAGCGCCGCGGCGTCGCCCTCCACGGTTGACGCGCTCGCCAGCGCGCGCGGCCCGGCGGCGTCCGCGTCGTCCGAGCCGGCGCGCGCCTGCAGGAAGGCCTGGATCACGTCCGGCGGCAGCGCGCCGCCTGCTCGGGCGCGCGAGCAGCGGCGGGTGCGGCGGGTGGGCGGCGGGTGCGGCGGGAGTGGGCGGCTGCGGGTCGGCGCTGACGTGCCAGTCACGGCTGAATGCACGTGCGCACAGCAGGCGGCAGGAGCGGGCGCAGCAGCAGCGGGTGCGCAGCGGCGGCGGCGCCATGCATGCGGCGCTCCCAGCTCGCCGCACCGGGCTTCGCCGCCGGGTCTGCCATCGCGCCCCAGCCCACGGCCGTGAACGGCTCGGCCATTCGCAGCAGCGGATCGGCGCGCTGGCGGTCGCTGGCACTCGCTCGGCACTCGCTCGGCGGCGGCGCGACGCGCGGCTGTGCTGCTTCTCTTGCGGCTGCCTGCCCACTTGAGGGGAAGAGACGAGCAGGCAGACGAGCAGGCTCTCGCTGGTCCAGCACTGCCGACGTGGCCGCGGCGCGCGACAGGTGTTGCAGGCGCTCGCAAAACCGCTCTTGACGGTCAGCCGCGCCCGCGCTTGCCGCCCGCGCCGCCAGCGCCGCCGCCGCCGCCGGCGCCGCCGCCGCCGCCGCCGGCGCCGCCGCCGCCGCCAGCGCCGCCGCGGCCCGCGGCGCGGCAGGGCGCGCACACGAAGCGCGGCGGCTCGCCGCCGTCGTCGGGCACGCCGACGCAGCGCGTGTGCATCCAGAAGCCGCAGCCGTCGCACACGATCATGTGCTCGCCGTCGTCGTCGGTCGTGCCGCAGCCGCACGACACCGCCCAGTCCTCCACACCGCCGGCGTGCCGGAAGCGGCGCTCTGGGTCAAGCCCCGCCCCGACCGCGGTCAGCGTGACGCCGCGCAGTGCGGCCGCCGCGCCGGGCGCGAGCGCGCCGCCGCCGCCGGCGCCGCCGCCGCCCGCGTCGACCGCGCCCGGCGGCAGGCCGAGCAGCTGCTCGCAGCGCCACCCGACCGCGAGGCGGTACACCTGGCTAAAGGCCTCGCCCACCGCGCGCCGCACCTCGGCGAGCGGCGCGCGCGGGCGCACGAGCACGAGCTCCGCCGGCGTCAGGTGCGGCGAGCGCGGGCGCTGCAGCAGGCGGCCGCCCGGCAGCTTGACGACGCAGACGTCGAGCAGGTGCGAGGCGGTGAGGTCGAGCTGCAGGCGGGCGCGGCGCGGCGGGGCGTCGGTGTGTGTGGGGGCTGAGGGGGGAGGGGGCGCAGGGCAACGCGCCCGCCCGCACCTGCACCAGCAGCCGCACGGGCGCCGCGTCGTCGGCGCCGCCGCCGCCTGCCGGAGGCACGTCGAAGCCCGCGGCCGCGAGCGCGGTGGCGACCTCGGGCGCGACCTCGGGCGGGTCCGGCGCGGCCGCCTCGGGCGCCGCCGCGCCGCCGCCGCGCCGCCGCGCCGCCGCCTGCTTCCTGCCAGGCGTCTTGCCGGCGCCGCCCAGCAGCGCGGCCTGCGGCGCGGCGTGCGGCGGCCCCGCCTCGCCGCCGTAGTCCTTGACAAAGTGCTTGATGTCACGCAGCACGCCCACGGCGGCGGCCAGCCCCGGCAGCGCCAGCAGCCCAGGCGGCGCGGCGGCCGCGCCCGCGCCCGCCGCGGCGGCCGCGGCGCTGCTGCCCGCGGCGCCGCCGCGCGGCGCAGCGCCCGCGGCGCGCGCGCCGGGCTCGGGCGCGCCCTCGGCGGCAGGGGCGCCCGCCCCAGGCGCGCCGCCGCCGCGCCGCCGCGCGCCGCCGCCGCCGCTCTTGGGCGCGGCGGCCGCCGCCGCCGCCGCCGCCGCCGCCGCGTCGTGCGCCGCCGGCAGCTCGGCGGGCGCCGCCCGCTGCGCGTCGCGCGCGCGTGCCGCCGCCGCCGCCGCGGGCGCGTAGGTCAGCAGGGCGTTGTTGTAAACGTACTGCAGGTCCGCGAGCACCAGGTCGGCTGTGCGGATGGCAGGCACGCTGTACGGCGGCAGCCCCGCGGCGAGGTCGGGGTGGTGCGGCGTCGGCAGCTCGGCGGGCGGCTCGCTGCCGTGCCGGCCGCCCTCGCCCGCGGGCGCGCCGTCGCAGGCGTCGAGCGAGGGGCAGCGAAGCAGCGTGGCGCGGCGCGCGCCGCCGCCGCCGCCGCCGCCGCGAGCCCTGCTGCGGGCGGGCGGCGGCTCGCCGCCTTCGCTGCCGCCGGACGCGACCAGCATGCTCAGCGCGCGCGTCGCGCTGGCGCCCAGCAGCAGGCCGCCGACAGGCCCGTCCGCGGGCGCCGCGCGCACGCGCTTGGAGTGCCGCGCGCCCGGCGCGCCGCCGCCCGACGCCGCCGCCGCCAGGGCGTCCGCGTCCTCCACCGCCTCCAGCGCCGCCGCGCTGGCCCGGCGCTTGCGGCCGTGCAGGCTGACGCCCAGCAGCGCCGCCGCGATGCCGTCGGACGCTGCGTCGCCGCTGCCGCCGCCGCCGCTGCCGCCGCGGCCGAGCCCCTTGACCGCCAGCGGAGGGCGCGGCGCCTTGAGCTGCACGCCCTGCTGCCTGGCGGCCTTGCCGCCCGGCGCCGCGCCCTCCGCCGCAGCCGCCGCCGCGGCCGCCGCGCGCGCCTCGGCGCGCGCCGCCGCCGCCTCGCGCTCCGCGCGCGCCAGCTCCGCCGCGGTGTGCGCGCGCGCGGCGTGCCACGCGGCGCGCGCGGCCTCCGCCGCCGCGGCCGCGTCGGGGCCGGCGCCCAGCGCCTTGGCGGCCCTGCCCGCCTCCAGCGCGGCGCGGTGGGCAGCCTCCTCGTCAAGCACATACTGCGGCTTGACCACCCAGCGCCACCCGCGGTGCTTGCCCTTGCTGCTGAAGAGCCCCGGCCGGCGCTTCTTCTTGCCGCCGCTGCCGCCGCCGCTGCCGCCGCTGCCGCCCTTGCCGGCGCTGCCGCCAGCGCCCCCGGACGCGGGCGCGCCCCGGGCGCCCGCCGCGGCGGCGCCTGGCGGCGCGGCCGGCGTGGCCGCGGCGGCGGGCTCGGCGAGCGCAGCTGGGCCGGCGCCGGGCTGCTGCGGCGCTGCGCGTCCGGCGGCCGAGGCGCCGGCGGCAGCCGCGGCGGCTGCCGCCGCGGCAGGGCCGCTGCCGTCCATGCTGCGCCGGCGCTGACGGGCGCCAGAGGGCCTGGGCGCAGCGACGGGGTCCCCGCCGCCGCCGCCACCGCCGCCGCCGCCGCCCGTGCTGCGCCGCCGCGAGCGGCCGCCAACAGCGCCCGGGTGCGCTGCTGCGCCGGGCTCCTGCTTCACCGCCGCGCCCTGCTCGCCCGCTGCCGTGGCGGGCGCCGCTGCCGCGGGCGCTGCCTCCAGGTCGGGCTCTGGCGCCTGCGCGCCAGCCGCCTGCTTGCCGCGACCCGCCTTGCCACGCTGCGCCTTGCCCGCCGGCGTCGCGTGCTGCGTGTCGCCCTCCTGCTTGACCGCCGCGACCGCCTCCGCGGCCGCGGCCGCCGGCGGCGCCTTGGCGCTGGGCGTGAGCTGCCGCCCGCGCGGCGTCGGCGCTGGCGCCGCCGAGGCTGCTGCCGCTGCCGCAGAGGCGGCAGGCGCGCCGCGCTGGTCGACCCCGTCGCCCCCCGGCTCCCGCTTCACCTTGGACGGCTGCCTGCCGCGCGGGGGCGTGCCGGCGGGTGCTGTGGCACCCGGTCCCGCGCCGGCGTGCGGCGACGGCGGGGCGGCGTCCAGCGCCTCGCCGCCCAGGTCGGGCTGCCAGTCCACCGCATGGCCGCGCGTCGCGCGGCGCGGCACAAACTGCAGCCACGACCAGTCGGTGTCGCGCCGCCGCCCCGTGCTGCCAGGCGCCAGCGCGTCGTCGGCCGCGCCGGCGGCCGCGCAGGCGGGCGTCGAGTCGCCGCTGGGCAGCGGCGCTGACGCCGGCGGCGGCGGCGTGCTGGCCTTGGCGACGCGAGCCCGAGCGGCCGGGGTGCCGGCAGCGAGCTTGCCCCCGTTGCGCGGCGCCGGGGCGGCCGCCGCCCGGCCGTTGGCGCGCGCCGCCTGCTGCTGCGGCTGCTCCGGCTGCCGCTCCTCCGCAAGGCCGCCCGGTTCGCTGCCATGGTGGTTGCGGTGCCGCGTCCGCGATGCGGGCCCCGCGCCAGGCTCCGCAGCCGTCCCTGCCGGCTGCGCCTCCGCCAGTGGCGCGCCCGCCGGCAAGGCGCCGCTCTCGCGCCCGGGCCGGCGCCTGCTGGCGCCGCCAGCAGCACCAGCGGCTGCCTGGGGCTGCTCTCCAGACTGCTGCTGCTCACCGTCCACCAGCTGCTCCTGCTGCTGGTGCGGCTGCGCCTTGCCCGGCCGCCGCCTGCCAGCGCCACCGCCCGCCGTGCTGCCGCGCTGCGCCCGACCGCCGGGCGCCTCCGCGCCACCAGCGACCAGGCCCTGCTGCACCTCAGCAGCCGGGCTGGGCGGCGCCGCTGCGCCGCCCGCCGCGCTCTGCTGCGCCCAGGGCGGCGTCCGGTGGCTGCGGGGGCCCTTGGCGGGCGTGCTGCCCGGGCCGGCGCCGCATCTCGCTGCAGCCGCCTCACCCTCCACCTCCAGCTGCCCCGGCCGCTGCGGCGAGCGCAGCAGCTGCCTGCCGCTGCCAGGCCGCGAGCCGGCGGCAGCTGCCGCCGCCGCAGACGCCTTGCGCTTCTTGGCCGGCTGCCCGTCGTCCGGCGCCTCGTCGTCAGCCTCACACCCGCCGACGATGCCAAGCAGCGCCGCGCTGCGCCGCCAGCCCGCTGCGTGGTGCTCCCAGAACGAGGCACCGCGGCCGCGCGGCGCCGCTGCGCCCGCCCCCGCCGTGGCGGGCGCCTCGGCCGGCGCCGCTGCGGCCTCGCCCCCCGCGCCCGGCTGCTGCTGCTGCTCGCTCGCGGCGCCCCCTGAAGGCGCGGCCTTGGGCCTGCTCGCGCCGCCGCTGCCGCCGCGCTGGCGCGCTGCCTTGACCGGGGGCTTGCGGCCCGCCTTCGCCGTGGGCACGGCGCCCGCCCCTCCTGCCAGCTCAGCGGCAGAGTCGGCGGGCTCGGACGCTGCGCCCGCGGCACCACCGGCTTTGGCGACCGGCACGGCGTCGACCGAGCCGCCGGCGCCGCTGCCCGCGCCGCCTTGCGCTGCGGCAGGCGCCGGCTGCTGCTTGGCGGCAGCGGCCTGGCCGATGCCGGCCAGCGGCGGAGGCAGCGGGCTGCCGGAGTGGGAGCGCCCGCGCTTGCCTGCGGGCGCGGCGGCGTGTGGGCGGCCTCAGCGGGCAGCCAGGCGGCCACGGCCCGCGCCGCCGCCGCCGCGCGCCCAGGTCCACGCCGCTCACCCTTGGCACCGCCCGAGCGCGCCCGCGCAACGGGCCCACCGCCGCCCAGCAGCAGCTGCTGCGCGTACGGCGGCGGCTCCGCCCAGCCCCACGGCGGCGGCCGCAGGCGCGCCAGCAGCGCGGGCCGCGCGCTGAACGCCAGCAGGCGGCGCAACAGCTCGCCGAGCGTGGACAGCGGCTCGTCTGCGGCGTCGGGCAGGCGGCGGCGGGGTGGGCGCGGGCTCGGCGCGGGCGCGGGCTCGGCGTGGGCGCTGCGGGCACCGCCGCGGCGCACCCGGCGTGCTGTAGTGCTGCAGCAGCCGCGGCAGCGGCGTGCCCGGCCCCAGGGCGGCCTCAAAGTCGGCCGCGAGACCCGACAGCGGCGCGGCCTGCACCTCCGCCACCGCCGCCGCGTACTGCTGCGCGCTGATGCCGTAGCTGCCGCGCCCAAAGCCGTAGCCCAGCTTGCCGTACCTAGGCGCAGGCGGCAATGCACGCGCGTGCGCGTGCCGCGGGTCGGCGGCCGCGCCGCCGTGCGGCCGCACGACCCTGTATCGCGCCCGCGCCGCCGCACCAGGTCGTGCCGTGCGCGGCGGTGTGCAGGAGGCGCAGCAGCATGCCGCACTTGGTGCTCACGTCCTCCACCGACACCTCCCGCACGCGCAGCAGCGCGCACAGCGCGTCCCACACGCCCAGCAGCTGCTTGCCTGCGCATTCGCGACGGCGGGCGGGCGGTCGGCGCCGCGCTGCCGCCGCGCCGCGCTGCGCTGCGCTGCGCTGCGCTGCGCTGCGCTGCGCTGCCGCCGCCCCGCGCGCCGCCGCCGCACCGACGAGGCGCCGCGAGCCGCCCTGGGCGCCGTTCATGCGCAGGAGGTGCCCGAAGCCGTTGGAGTGCAGCAGGCCGTGCAGCAGGTGGTCCTGGCTCTCAAACACGCTCGCGGCGGCGTTGTACGGCCCCGCCTCGTCGGCGGCGGCGCCGCCGGGCTCGGCCGGCGGCGCCCACTTGGCGGAGAGCGGGAGCGTGCCCGCCGCCTTGCCATCGACCACCGACACGAGCTGCGCCGGGTCGTCCAGCGCCGACTCAGCGGGGATGATCACGTGGTAGCGCGTCAGGCACACCGGGTGGCTCTGCCAGCCTGGCGGCGGCGCCGGCGGCGGCCGCGGCGGGTGAGCAGCAGCGGCGGCGCCGCGGGCGGCGGCGCGCGCGGCGCCCGCGCGCGTGCCGCGCCGCGCCCGGCGGCTGGCCCGCCGCGCCCTGCGCGCGGGTGGGCGCTGCCGCGCGGGCGGGGCGCACCCATGCAGCGGCACTGGTCGCAGACGAGGCCGTCCTTCTCGTCCAGCCCCTCCTCGTAGATGTGCAGCCGCGTGACGCCCGCGCGCCCGCCCACGCGCGAGTGCAGGTCCACCACGTACGCCGTCGCACGCCGGAGGCCGTTGAGCGGCACCTTGCGCGCGCAGGTGCGCAGGAAGGCCTTGATGTTGGCCCTGAACGCGTCCTCGAACACCGGCGCCGCCCCCGCCAGCCAGGGCACGTCTGGAGCGTCGGGAGTGTCCCCGCCGTCCACGGCCACGGCGCTCGCCATTTGGCGCCGGCCCAGCGCCGCGCGGTCACGCCGCTGCTGCTGCGGGTGCGCCGCCGCCTCGCTCGCCGCCCGCGGCGCAGGGGCGCCGCATCGCCGCCGGCGCAGGGGCCCAAGGCGCAGGCCGTCGTGTGACGGGATGCGGCGGGCTGTGCGCCTGCGCGGCGCGCGCGCCCGACGTCGATTGCGCGGCGCGTGGCTCAACCCCAAACCCCCGCGCCGCCAGACGCCGGCCGCCGCCGGCGCCCGCGCGCCCCGCGGCGGCCCGACTCCATCCCACACATCCGATCCCCGCCCGCGCTCGGCCTCGCGGCAGCGCTCGTGCGGCGCCGCGGCGGGCGACCGCGCGCCGCGCCGCAACTGCGGCCGGCGACCGCGGCGGCAGGGGCAAGGCCGCCTGCCGCCGCGCCGCACGCCATGGGCCCCGCCGGCGCCCGCGCGCCGCGCGCCGCGCTGCCGCCCGTCGCTGGCAGCAGCGAAACGGCCGCGGCGCCCGAGGCGCGCGCCGCCAAACGCGGCCGCGGCGCGGCCCCTCCCACCGGCGGCGCGCGGGGTTCGCGCAAGCGCGCACGCGCCGGCGACCCCGCCGGCGCGGGCAGCGACAGCGAAGGCGACAGCAGCGAGGAGGAGGAGAGCGCCGGGGAGGAGGAGCAAGGGGAGAGCGACGACGAGAGCGCCGAGCCCTCCGCGGCGGCGGGCAGGCGCAGCGGCGCGCGGCGCAGCGGCGCGCGGCGCAGCGGCGCGAGACGCAGCGGCGCGCGCCGCGCGGCGGGCGGCCCGGGGTCCCAGGGCCGCGCGGCGACGGACGCCAAGGACGGCGCCGCCGCCGCGCCGTCGCAGCTGAGCAAGGAGGAGCGGCAGGCGCAGAGGTGAGCGCGCTGCGCGGCGCGGCGCGCTGCGCGGCGCGGTGCGCTGCGCTGCGCAGCGCAGCGCTGCGCAGCGCATGCGCTCACCGCCGCCGCATCGGGGCGCGCCGATGGGTCACAGGCGTGAGAAGAACCGCCTGGCGGCGCAGCGCTGCCGCGCCAAGAAGACGCAGCGCCTGGAGGAGCTGGAGCTCGAGGCGGAGGCGCTGCGCGCGCGGTGCGGCGCGCGGGCCCGCCACCGGGCGGCGCGGCGGCGGCGCGCGGTCTGCTGCGCCCACGCGCGCACGTGCCCGTGCCGCCCCCTTCCCGGCAGGCTGGACGCGGCGCAGCAGGAGCTGGCGGACGCGGAGGCGGCAGCCCAGGGCGAGGCGGCGCTGGCCGACGCGCTGGCGCGCGCGCTGGTCGCCTGTGGCGCTTGGGACGCGGCCGACGCGCTGCCGGCCGGGCTCGACGCCGCGGCGGCGCAGCGCCTCGGCTTCACGTCAGAGGAGGCGCTCACCGCCAGGCTGCGCCAGGGCCAGGCCCGGTGCTCGCAGCCCGTGCCGCACGCGAGGGCCGAGGCCGCACAGGGCGGCCCGCCGGCCGCAGCAGGCGCCGCGCCGCCGCCGCCCGCGCGGCGCATGGTGTCGCCCTTTGCGGCGGCTGCCGGAGAGGCCGGTGGCGACGACGCCGCGGTGCCCGCGCCAGTCGCTGGTGGCCGGAGCGGCCAGCAGCGGCGCAAGCCCGACAGCGTGCCCGCGGCAGCGCCGGCGGCCGGCCGCGGGCCCGACGTCGCCGCCGCTGCGGCGGGGGGCTCGAGCGGCCGCGCCAGCGCGGGCCCGCCAGCGACGCCCCGGCCCGGCGCGGCCGGGGCCTCCGGGCGCTGGAGCTGCTGTGCGCCATGCCGCCTCCCGCGCTGCAGCCCTTCACGCTCGGCGGCGCCGCCGCCATCGGGCCGGCGGCCTCGCCTGCGGCGGGCGCGCGTGCAGGGGGCGGCCGCGTCGCCGGCGCGCGCAGCCGCCAGGAGGGCGCCGCGGCCAAGACCCTCCTGTCTGGCGTGATGCCGCGGGGCGGGGGCGCCGCGGCGCCGGGCGCTGCGGGCGCGGGCGGGGGCGGCACGGGCGAGGCCGCGCCTGCTGCTCCGCCCCCGGTACCGGCACCACCGGTGGTGCCGCACATCCCGCCCTCGACGACGCCCCGCGCAGCGCACGAGGCGAGCAGGGCGGGAAGCCTCGGCGCGCCTGACGGCGGCGGCGGGGTGGCGCCGCAGGGGCTCCCTGTGGCGGCGGTGCCAGCGCCGCTGCCCAGTCCCGGGCCCACGCGTGTGCCGGGCGCCGCCGACCAAGGCGAGCCGGTGCACCCCGCCGCGCTGCTGCCGCCTGAGCATGCCCTGCCGCCCAAGAAGCGGCGGTCCAAGCCCGCGGCACCGCCCGCGCCGGCAGCGGCGGCCGTCACTGGCACGGGCGGCGCGCCAGGTGCCGGCGCGGCTGCCGTGCCTGCCGCCACCGCGCGCGTGGACGCGGGCGGCGCAGCCGCCGCGGCAGCGGCAGTCGCGGCAGGCGCCGGTGCGGCCAGCTGCCCCGGCGGCCTGCCGGGCCCGGGCGGCGGCCCCGTGGCGCTGCTGGTGAGCCTTCCGGGGCCGGGCGGCGCCGGCGGGTTGCCGGCCCTGCCCCCGCTGGCGCCTCCCGCGGTCGCCGAGAGCGGCGTCGCGGCGCAGCCGCGCGGCAGGCGGAAGCAGCGACTGAGCAGCGGCAGCCGGCACGGCGCCGTCAGCAGCCCGGCGTCGCCGGCGCAGGCGCCGCGCGCCAGTGCCGACGGCCCGCTCACGCCCGCGCTGCTGGGCGTCTCGGCGCCGGCGCTGCTCGGCGCAGGTGCCGGCACGCCGCAGGCCTGCACTGCTGGCAGCTTCCACCTGCCGCCGCTGTCCAACCTGCTGTCGCTCAATGCGGGAGAGCTGTTTGCGCTGCAGCAGGGCCACGGGCAGGGCTCGGCGGCTGGTGACGAGGAGCAGGGCAGCACCAGCGGCAGGCCCGGCTGGCCCGCGCAGCTCACGCCGCGCGGGGCGGCGCCGCCCGCCGCACCCGGCGCCGCGCCGGCGGCGCGCGGGCTGGCGGCGCCGGCCGCTGGCTCCTCCGCGGGCGCGCGCCGCGCCAGCTGGCAGCTGCCGAGCCGGTGCGCGAGCCAGGAGCTGCCGGTGGCGCAGCTCACCGGGCGCGGCCACAGCCTGCTGGCGCCGTCACTCGGCCAGGGCACTGGCGTCCTGCAGGAGAGCGGCGCGCTGGACACGCTCTCGCTGCTGCTCGCCCAGGCGGAGGCGCAGCGGCCCCCGTGCGCGGAGCCGCTGGCCGCCGACGCAGCCGCAGCGCCGGCCGGCGGCGGCAACGCCGGCCTCGGCACGGCCGCTGCGCCGCCCGAGGCTGCCGCGCCCGCGGGCGGGGTCGAGGGCGGCGGCGCAGGGCTGGCAGGGGGCGGAGTGCCCGGCGGCTCGGCCGACCTGGGCGAGGTGCTGCGCCTGCTGAGCGGTGCGCTGAGCCCGCGCCTGCCAAGCAGCGCCAGCCTGCCGACCGGCGCCGCCGCCGCGCGATGCGAGCCGGCGGGCGGCGACGAGGGCGTGCAGCTGGTCGCCAACGAGGTCGCGGCGCAGCAGGGGCGCCTGGGCAGCGCGCGGCTGCTGGCGCCGCTGGCGCCCGCGGGCCCGGGGTGATCGGCGGTCCAATTTCCCGCTGGCGGGGCGCGTTTGGTGCGAGGGAGGGCCTTCTGCGCGGCCGCCTGCCTGCCTGCCCGTCGCTCAGAGGGAGCTTGTTGCAACGTGAGTTGTCGCCGCGGGAAGCTCCCTGTGAGTCCGGACCAGCCCCCCGCGCGCTCAGCACGCGCTCAGTACGCCTGCAGCCGAGCAGGGCGGTGGCGGCAACAAAGGTGGCGCCGCAGCCGCCGCGCGAGCGCAAAGTTGTCGTCAGCGGTTGGTTTGAGGTCGGCCGACAGCCCAGGGCGTGAGGCAGGTGCAGGTGCGGTCCCGTGTCGCTTGCAGGTGTGCCGCTGATTGGTGAGTTCGCCTCAGATGCGTGATGCGTGATGGGTTGATCGCTTGAATGGCTGTGGCAACCGAATGAGGTTGGCCGCCGTAGTTGCGCGGCGTTCTGTGGCCGCATGCGCCGTGCACACCGGCGTGCCCGCGCGCGGGCCCGCGCCCGGTGGCGGGCGCCCCCCGCAAGCAGTCCTCCCGCACAAGCAGTCCTCCCGCAAGCCAGCAGTCGTTGTGCAACGCGCCACGGCGGCGCCGTGGCAGCCCTCCCGAATGACCCGCGCACAGGCGGGCGCAGCATGACGCATGAACGCAGCGCGCGGCAACAATACAACGAACGTGCCAGCGGCGCGCCGGCAGAAGACAAGGAGGCGGGCGCCAAGCAGACGTGTGTGGATGGGCAGGCGCTGGCGCGCGGGCGCCGATCGGCGCGCGCGCGCGCGCAGGGTTTTGCGGCCCACAGCCCTCCAGGCTCAGGGCTCAGGGCCCTGCGGGCTCGAGGAGCGGGGGCGCTCCCTGCTCCCGTCAGGGCCTGATCACGCGGTCAATGATGTCGACGCAGGCCTCCGGCAGCAGCGCCAGCGCAAAGCTGGCGAGATAGGCCTTGCAACGCTCCTTGTCACTGCCGGCGCAGTCGAGCGCCCGCACGGTGCTCGACGCGGAGGCCTCAAACTTTGCCCACAGTCGGTCGGCCATGCCCGCGTCGGCGCGGCGCCGCACGTAGGCCCAGACGTCGAGGTACTTCAGCTTGACAAAGCCCTGGCAAGGGAAGGGGGGGGGGGGAAAGGAGAGGGAGAGGTGGGGCGGGGGGAGGCGCCTCTCGCCCGAGCGCCCTCGCCGCGCGCGCGCGCCGGGCGCGCTCCGACGACGCGCCGCGCCGGCGCCGCGCCGGCGCCGCGCCGCCGGCGCCGCGGCCCGCACCAGCCACGCCCAGTGCGGCTCCGCGTAGCACTTGCCGCCAAACACTTGCTCGCCGCCCTGCCCGATGGGTCCCTCGTAGCACACAATCTTCCCGCGCCACACCCCGACCGCGACGGTGGGCTGCCTGAGCCGCGCCGGGATGACCGGGTCGGCCACGCCGCGCAGGTAGAGCGTGGGCGTGCTGAGCTTGGCCAGCAGGCGCAGGCGGATGTCCCAGATGAGCTGGTCGAGGTTGACAACCGGCAGCTCCGGCAGCTGGCGGCGCAACGTCACACACACGCGGCAAGGCAGGGGGCGGGAGGACGGGCGGCGGCGGCGCGCGCGTGAGAGAGGCGCGAGGCGCAGCGGGCGTGGGGCGCAGCCGGCGCAAGGCGCAGCCGGCGCGCGCGGCGCGCGCGCCGCGGTGCGCTGGCGCCGCGCGCCGCGGTGCGCTGGCGCCGCGCGCGGGCGGCGCACCGCGGGGATGCGCGCCCAGTCCAGGTTGAAGTCAGGGACGAGCAGGTCAAACATCTTGCCAATCGCCCGCTCCACGGGGCCCCAGAGCGGCTCCAGCAGGGCGTTGAGGATGTCCTCGGCCCAGCCGAGCATCCAGTCAAACAGGCGCGCGACGCCCTCGAGCACGTCGGCCAGGGAGACGCACTTTTTCCTGCGCACGGCCGGCGCGCGGGCGCGGGCGCGGGCGCGGGCGCGGTGACGCGCCGCGCGGCGCAGGGGCGCGCGCGGCGCGGCGCGGCGGGGCGCCGCACCAGCCGAAGATGTTGACACAGAGCGACTTGCGCAGCACGGCCAGGATCGGGTCGACCAGGCTGTCGATGACGGGGCCGACAATGGCCGCCATCTGGTCAAGCACCTCCTCCAGTGGTGCCAGCACCTGCAGGGTTTTGCGCGGTTTTGCAGCGGTTTTGCGGGGCAGGAGGCGCGGCCCCCGCGGCGAGCGAGCGCGGCGCGGCGCGCCGCTCGGGGCGCCGCGCGGCCGGCGCGCGCGCGGCGCGTGCGCGGGGGGTGCGCGCACGTTGAGCTCGTTCAGCACCTCCTCCACCACCCTGACGATCTGCACCTGCGCGCCCACCGCCTGCGCGCCCGCGGCGGTGGCGCCACCCGGCGGCTCAGCCCATCGCGCCGCGGCTGCAGCCCGCGGCCCGCCGCACGGCGCGCCGACGCCCCGGCGCCGACGCCCCGGCGCCGCGCGCCGCCGCGCGCCGCGGCAGCAGCTGCCGCGCCTGCTCCGCGATGGCAAGGGAGGTCATGTACGCCTGCGCGTCGGTTGAGCGGTCCATGAATTCAAGCAGCTCCGCGCTGTCCTCCCTGAAGCGGATGGTGTCCATGATGCACAGCTGGGTTGTTGAGGCCGAGGGTTCAGGGCACGGCGGCGGCAGCGGCGGCGGCGGCGGGAGTGGGCCCGGCGCGCTGCGCGGCGTGCTGCGGGGCCGCGGCGCCGAGGCGGGCGGCGCGGCGGGCAGCTGAAGGCCCACCAGCGCGCGGCCGCCCATGAGCTGCGCGTCGAGGACGGGCAGCTGCAGGGACAGCAGCTTGACCACCTTCTGTGCCTTGAGCGACGCGTCGAGCAGCCGCTGCGCCACCTGCGCGCCGCGGCGCGGCCGCGCACGCGCGGCGGCGCGGCGGTGGGCTGCCGCGCGGGCCGGCGTGCTGCGCGTGGCGCGGCGTGCCGCACCTTGACCGCCTTTTTGGCGGAGTCCTCGCTGCAGTTGAAGACCTTCACGAGCAGCCGGACGACGCGCCGGATGAGGCCGGTCGTGATGCGCTGCAGAGGGCGCGGCCGCGGGCGCGGCGGGCGCGGCGGCGGCGTCGCGGGGACAGACCAGCGGCCGCGGCGGCGCCCACGCGGCAGCGCCCTAGGGCGCGGCGCGGCGCACCTGAACGAACTTCGTGAAATCCTCGCCCTTGCCGAGCAGCAGGGCGAGGCGCTTGCCGGTCTTGTGGATTTTCTGGACACGCTTCACAAACGACGTGACGCTGCGCGCCGCGGGGGCGGCGGTCGGTGGCAAAAAAGGGCGGCGCGCGCTCGCCCCCCCCCCCCCCCTTTCCTCCTCCCGCGCTCGCTCGTGCGTGGCGCGCGCACGCACGTGCTGTCGATGGTCGACTTCTGCAGCACGCTGCGCAGCAGCTCGACGTCGGCCTCAAACCTGTCCAGGCGGTCCCTGGTGAGCCCGCTCACGCGCAGCTTGTCGTCCAGGGTCAGGATGACCACGGCGCCGCTCTCGGGGCTGAAGGTGACCTGCGGCACGCCCTCCGCGTCCGCCGTCGTCTCGAGCAGCTCCGCCGCCACGAGGAGCTCGTACGCGGTGTCCGCGGTGCCGGCGCGCGGCGACCAGCTCGTGTTGCGCTGCGGCGCCGCGCCGCCGCCCGCGCCGCGCTCGCCGCCGTTTGACGCCTCGAGCAGGTCTGCCAGCGCCCACTTGAGCACGGCCGGCCCGCCCGCGCGCGGCGGCGAGAGCAGGTCGCCGCCGAGCTCCGGCCGCGCGTAGGCCTCGTTCAGGGGCGGGTCCAGCAGGGGCGCCCAGCTCGAGTTGGCCGCGATCGCCGCCTCGCGCGCCGCGCGCTCCTCCTCTGCGGCGGTGACGTTCCTGCCGACGTCGGGCAGCTCCGCCGCGCAGCGGTCGCCGTACTGCTCCGTGCACGCGCGCGTGATCTCCGCCTCCGCGAACGCCACGGCCTGGGCGTCGGTGATGTTGCCGCCCGCGTAGCGCCCCGGGGCCAGCCGCGTCTCGTTGACCGCGCCGTCCGGCGTGCCGGCCATGCCCGCGGCCACGGGCTTGGCCGTCGGGCGCAGCTTGCTCGGCGGCTGCGAGGGGTTGTACGCGGGGACGCGCAGCGGGTCCGGCACGTACGCGAGGTCGATAGCCGGCACCGCTGCCGTGGAGAGGCCCTCCGAGCTGGGGTACTCCTGCACAGTCTTGTTGCCCGCCAGGAGCCGCAGCGCCGCGCGCGCCGCCGGCCCCTCGTCCGCCGCAAGCCGCGCGCCCACGCAGCACTGCACCGCGGTGAGGCCGGCGCGCTCCCACGCCGCAAAGTTGATCGGCGGCACGGTGCACGAGAACGCCTCGCCCTGGTACGGATACCTCAGCGCCTCGATGCAGGCGTGCCTCTCCGCGGGCGCGAGCAGGCGCGCGAGCGCGGGCGCGCAGCTCGTGACGGGCCAGTTGGCGGCCAGCGCCGCCGCGTCGGGCACGCAGTCGGGCGGCGAGGTCGTGTTGGCGCCGAGCGCGCAGGCGTAGCCGCCGTAGGCCGCGCGCGGCGCGCCGCGCTTCACGGGCACAAACACGCAGCGCGGCTGGCTGCTGCTCGCGAGCGCCGCGCCAAAGGCTGCCGCGGCGGTCACGTTGACCGCGAGCTTGGCGCCGCTCTGCGGCGGCGGCAGGCACGAGGCGAGCTCGATGGGGCCGCCCCTGCCCGTGGTGCCTGCGTGCCGGGGCGGGCGGGGCGGGTCGGCGGGCGCCTGGTGCCGCAGGCCCTGCCGCGGCCGCGGAGTCGGGCCAGGCGTGAGCCCGCCCGCATCCGCGCACCCGAGGGGCACGCGCGGCAGAAGCACTGGCGGACCGCGCGGCGCGTCTCGGCGAAGGGAACGGTGGCGGGGCAGCCGTCGGGCGGTGTCGACGACCGGAAGCGCTTGCACGCGGTGGTCGGCTTGTCACCGCACTTTGCGTAGCTCCCGAAGCCGGGCGCACAGTCTGCGGGGGTGGGAGGAGGGGAGGGAGGCTCGGCGCGGCGGCCGGCGGCCAGCCTGGCACGCCGCCGCTGTCGTGCCTGCCTGCGCTGGCTGCTGCCGGCCGCCCCGGGCTCCGCGCGGCTGCTCGGGGGCTGGCTGGTGGCGGTGCCCGTTTGTCCCGAGCATCGCCGCCATGCACCATCGCCGCAGCGCACCGCAGCCGCCCTGGGAGTTCCGGGTGTAGCCATCGGCACACGCGGAGCAGGAGCGCTGCACGCACGCGCTGCAGCCCGGGATCACGCATGCAGGGAACCGCTGAGTCGTCGGCGAATCATCCTGGCCGCGCACAGACCCGGTTGCGGCCAGGAGGAGCAGGGCGAGCAGGCACGGCGGCAGCAGCAGCACGGCCCTCCGCGGGGCTTCCATCGCGCGCGGCAGGGCGGGAGGAAAGCACAGGGAGCAGGGAGCAGTGAGCCGCGCGGCGGCGGGCCGTGGGACGCCCCCGTTGCCGGCGGCGGAGCGTCACTCTACTTGCGCGTCGCCGCTGCTCTTCACTTCCTGCTCGAGTTCTGACTGAACTACATGACAGCGCGTCGCAGGCGTTGCATGTGGTATTTCGAGGTACGCGAGCACGAGGCCACAACCCCGCACGCGGCTGCGCGGGCAACTCGTCGGCGCCACGCCGACGCCTGGCCTGGGTGCTGCTGCCCGCCGCCCGCCCCGCCCGCCGCTCCGCTCCGGGCGGCCTCACTTGGCCTTCTTGCCGCGCCCCGCGCCGCCCGCCGCGGCGCCCTTGCGCTTGGCGCCGGCCTTGCCGCCCGCCGCGGCGTCGTCGTCCGGCGGCGCCGCCTTGGCCTCCTCGACCTCCACCGACGGCGCCCACGTCTCAAAGCGCTCGAGCACCTGTGGGCCCGGGGCAGCGCAGCGCGTTGGCTGACGGAGGTGGGCTCGCCCTGAGCGCCCCCGTCCGCTGCGCTGTGCAAAAGCCCCGAGGGAAACAACAACCCTCGTGAGCCATAAACCCTGGTCTGCACCCCTCGCACCTTGGGGTCCGGGTCGGTCAGGAACAGGGTGAACCCGGTGCCGCACGCCACCGCGTGCGTGGCCGTGTCCTCGAGCGCCGTGCACTGCGCGCGCCCGCGCGCCGCCGGCGTGCGGCGTCAAGCGCTGACGCGCGCAGCGGCCGCACACGCGCCGGCAGCAACCCGGGCGCGCGCCGGCAGCAACCCCGGGCGCGCGCGCCGCGCCGCGCCTTGTCAGGGCGGGCGCTCGACTTCTTGCCGGCGGGGCCGTAGCCGAGCTCGCCGTTGGTCGCGGCGCCCCAGGTGATCACGCTGCGGTCCGCCGCGACCGCAAACGTGGCGGGCCCGCACGACAGGCTGCGCAGCTGCGGCGCGCGCGGCGGCGGGCGGGGCGGGCCGCGTCGGCCGGCGCGGGAGCACGGAGCGCAGGCGCGCCCCGCGGCGCCACCACACGCGCGCGCCGCGCGTAAGCGTGAGGCGCTCACGTTCCAGCCGGACAGGTCCTCCACGGGCGTGGGGTGCGTCGTGGCGTCGCCCGAGGCCTTGAGCTTGCCCCAGCCGTACAGCTGCGGCCCGCTCGCGACGCAAAACGTGCTCAGCCCGCCCGCGCCGCACTGCGGCGCCGGGTCGGCGGCGGGTCAGCGCGGCGCGGCGGGGCGGGCCGGCGCCGCGGCGGGGCGGGCCGGCGCGGCGGCGGGTCTCACGCCGCGCCGTCGCGCACACCCCCGCGCCCCCGCGCGTGGCTTACCACGGCGTCAGGCTGCACCAGGATGCGCCCCCGGAACGACTCGATCGACCGCGGCGCGAGCTCGTCCGCCTGCACCTTGTGCCCGAGCTTGCCGTAGTCGCCCTTGCCCCACGTCCACGCGCCACCCTTGTCGTCCAGCGCGAGCGTGTGCGTGTGCCCGCACGCGATCTGCAGTACGCCGACGACGACGACGCGGCGGCGGCGTCGGCGCGGCGCGCAGGCGCGGCGCGGCGCGCAGGCGCGGCGCGGCGCGCAGGCGCGCCGTGCGACCGCCTGGGCGCCCGCTGCCGCTGCCGCCCGGTCCGGTGTGGCCCGCGCGCCTGCTTGACGGTGACGCCGAGCAGCCCCTCCACCACGGAGGGCTGGGGCTGGGGCTCAAACATGATCTTGATGCTCGCTGGCCGTCCAAGGGAAAGGGGCAGGGGCGGGGGCAGGGGGCAGCGGGGCAGGGGCTCGTCAGCACCACCGCGGCAGCAGCGCCCGAGCGGTGCTCCAGCAGCGGGCAGCGGCCGGCACGCCCCAGCGCGCGGCAGCGCGCGGCAGCGAGTGCGGGCGGCGCGGGGCGCGGGGGGCAGGTGCGGGTGCTCACAGTCCTTGGCGTTGTACATGTGGTCGTCGCCGCCCCCGAGCTGGCCGTACTGGGGGTTGCCAGCGGTGAACACCTGGCGCGCAGCACGGCACACGGCACGGCGCGGCGCGGCGCGGCGCGGCACGGCGCGGCGCAGCGGGAGGGGAGGGGGAGGGGGTGAGCCGGTCCGCGGTGACGGCGCGGCGCGGCCACACGGCACACGGCTGCGGCGCCGCACCCGGCCCTTGCTGGTGAGCCAGGCGGAGAAGTCGAGGCCGGCCGACACCGCCGTCGCGCCGTCGACCGCGGACACCTTGACCGGCGACAGCTGCAGGTCTGCGGCGGCGCGGCGGCGCGGGCGCTCGGACCGCGCGCGGCGCGGCCACAGCGGCGGCAGCTGCGCCCGGGCGGCGGGCGGGCGCGAGCTGGCGGGCCGGGGGCGGCGCCGCACCCTCGGCCTTGCCCTTTCTGATGCTGCCGATGCCCAGCTGGCCCTGCGGCGCGGCGGCGCGGCGCGGCGATGCAGGACGAGCGCGGACGCGGGGCGCGCCGCCCGCCCCTCCCGTGCCGCCGCCGCCGCCGCGCGCCGGCGCCACCGCTGCGCGCCTGGGCGTTGAGGCCAAAGGCGTAGCTCTCGCCACCCTTGGTCACGACGAGGGTGTGGTGCCGCCCGCCGGCCGCTGCGCGGCGTGCGTGCGGCGCGCGCGGCACGCGTCGGCGGCCCGCGCGTCGGCGGCTGCGCCCGCCGCAACTGCTCCGGCGCCAGCGCCGGCGCCGGGGGCGCCGGCGGCGCAGCAGCCGCGGCGGCGGAACGGCGGCGCGGCTGCGGCGGCCAGCGCGGCGCGGCTGCGGCGGCGCACCGGCGACCACGTGCTTGCCCGCGAGCGCGGCCACGACGGTGGGGGTGTTGCGCTGGCAGAGGTCACCATGCCCGAGCTGCCCCTTCTGCGGGGGCGGCCGCGGCGGTGGCGGCGCGCGCGCGCGGGCCGGGCGCGCGTGAGCAGCGGCGCGGCGCCGGCCGCCGCTCGCTGCGGCGCGGGCCCCGTCCGGTGCGCGCCTCGTTGCGGCCCCAGGTGTAGCAGACGCCGTTGACGTCGCCCACGATGCAGTGCACCGCCGCGCTGCCGGCCGCGATGAACGCGACCTTGACGTCCTGCGAGCCACGCGGCACGGGGCGCGCGGCACGGGCGGGCGGCGGTTGCGGCGGGTGGCGCCGGCGACCGCCCGCGCCGCGCCGGCCGCCGCGCCGCACCAGCAGCGCCTTGAGGCGCGTGGGCGAGGTGAGGTTGGGGTAGCGCTCCTGGCGCTCCAGCTCCGCCTGCGCGCCGCGGCGGGGCGGCGGTCGGCGCCGGCGGGCAGCAGCGGCAGCGGGCGGCGGCGGCGGCGAGCCGCGGCGCCGCCGGTCACCTGCGGATCGGCCTTGCCCTTGGCGATGGATCGGCCGAGCTGCGAGGCGGGGAGGCGGCGGATCGGGGGCCGGCGTTCGAAGCGCGCGCCATCAGGCGCCTGCGCGCCCGCGCCCCGCCCCACGCGCCCCGCGCTGCGCACCATGGACCAGTCCGTGCCGCCCGCGAAGAGCACCTGCCCGCCCGCCCACTCCTTGGCCTCGGCGGCCATGGCGGCGATCACAGCGCGCGCCGCTGTCGTCTGCTCGGCGCGCTCGGGCGGCGGCTGTGTGCTAGGTGTGTGTGCGGTGATGCAGCGTGGATCAGTCTGCGGTTGCACCCTTGGCGGGGCGAGCGGCGCCGGGCCGGTGAAGCGCCGCCGCGGGGCGCCAGACCCCGGCGCCAGACCGCGGCGCGCAACACCAGAGAGGCCGCCCGCGCCACGCCGCCCGTCCGCACGGGCCTTTCCTCCACCCAGGCGAGACGCTACTTTCGCCAGCGCGGGCCGCGTCGCCGCCGCCGCTGCCAACGGCGCTGCTGCCGGAGCGCGGGCCGGCCTGAAACACTGCGAGAACGCTGCCGGAGACCGCGCGATCGATGCGCTGAGCCAAATGCTACGCACCTGGGCGCGCCGCGCCCGGCCAGCGCGCCTGGGCGCGCTGCTGGGCCGCCGCGCCGCCGCGAGCCAGGCGCACGCGCCCGGCGTGGACCTCTCCCAGGCTGCCGTGTGCGTCTGGGGCGCCAACACGGGCGTGGGCAAGACGCTGATCAGCGCCGCGCTCGTCGCGGCGGCCGTGCGGGGCCAGGTGCGGGCAGCGGGCGCGGCGCCGCCCCGCTTGCCGCGCCGCCCGCCCCCCTGCTCACCGCCCGCGCGCGCCTCCGTCCCCGCAGGTGCCCGTGCAGTATCTGAAGCCCGTTCAGACGGGATACCCGGCCGACTCAGACGCGCGCCTCGTGGTGAGCGGCGGAGGGGGCCGCGCGCACCTGTGCGGCGCGCAGAGCGCGGGGCGGCAGCTGCACAGCTGCCCACGCGCCTCCGCCACCGCCCGCCGCCGCCCGCGGCGCCGCCAGACCGCGGCGACGGAGGCGGCCGCGGGCCGCGCCGCGGCGGCCGCGTTCCTGCGGCGCAGCGAGACCCTGCACGCGTTCACCGACCCCGTCTCGCCCCACCTCGCCGCGGCGGCAGAGGGGCGACGCGTGGACGACGGCGAGGTGGTGGCGGCCGTGGCGGGCGCGCTGGCCGCGTTTGCAGCGGAGCTTGCGCCGCGCGCCGGCGCCGCCGGCGGCCGCGGCCTCTCGCTCGTGGAGACCGCGGGCGGCGTGACCAGCCCGGGGCCGTCGGGCACGCTGCAGGCGCGCGCGCGCCGAGGCCGGCAGGCGCGCACGCTGCAGCGCGCTGGCCCCTGCCGCCGCTCAGCGGCCGCCGCCGGGTGCTGCCGCCGCGCAGGGCGACCTGCTGCGCCCGCTCGCGCTGCCGGGGCTGCTCGTGGGCGACCCAGCGCTGGGCGGCATCTCCACCACGCTCAGCGCTTACGAGTCGCTGCTGCTGCGCGGGCAGCCGCCCGCAGCGGTCGTGTGCATGGACGACGGCCGCCTCAGCAACATCGCCGCCGTGGCGCACCACCTGCGCCACGCCGCCGCGCACCGGTGCGCGCGGTGGCGGCGCGCGCGGTGGCGGCAGCCGCTGCGCCGGCGCGCCCGCCCACGCGCCGGCGCGCGCCCTGCCGCCGCAGGCTGGGCGAGGGGCTGCCGGTGCTGGCGCTGCCGCTGTGCAAGCCGCCGCCCGGCGGCGGCGGCGGCGCGGGCGCGGCGGGCGGCGCCGTCGACGCGCACCTGGCGGCGTGGCTGGAGGCCTCGGCGCCGCAGTTTGATGAGCTGCTTGCCCTGCTGCTCGACCACCACGAGCGCCGCCTCGCGTGGCTGGCGGGCGCGGCGCGCGGCGCGGCGGAGAGCGTGTGGTGGCCCTTCACGCAGCACGCGGCGCTGCCGCACGGGTGCGCGTGCCGCGCCGCGCGGCGGCTGCGCGCGCGCGCGGCGCGGGCGCCTGCTCACGCCCCCGCGCCGCCGCGGCCGCGGCCGCGGCCCGCGCAGCGATGTCACGGTGGTGGACGGGCGTGCTGGGGACAGCTGGCTGGTGTACACTGAGCAGCGGGCAGCTGGGCGGCAGCAGGCGGGGCAGCAGGAGCAGGCGGGGCAGGCGGCGGCGGCGGCGGCGGCGGCGGCGGGCGCGGCGGGCGCGGCGCTGACGCCGCTGGTGGACGGCGCGAGCAGCTGGTGGACGCAGACGTCGGGCAGCGCCGCGCTGTCGACCGAGGTCGTGCGGGCCGTGTCGTGCGCTGCGGGGCGCTACATGCACGTCATGTGGCCCCAGGCCGCGCACGCGCCGGGGCTGGAGCTGACGCGCGCGCTGCTGGCCGGCCCGCTCGGCGCCGGCTGGGCGGCGCGCGCGTTTTTCAGCGACGACGGCAGCACCGCGGTCGAGGTCGCGCTCAAGATGGCCTTCCGCAAGTTCAGCGCCGACGCCGGCACGCTGCAGCACGAGCGCGGCCCCGAGCTGCAGGCGCGCGCGCCGCGCGCCGCCGCGCTGCGCCGCGCAGCGCGGCGTGGGGGCGCGGCCGCCGCCCGCGCGCCGCCCACGCCGGTCCGCGCCGCGGCCAGGTGCTGGGCCTGGGGGGCAGCTACCACGGCGACACGCTGGGCGCGATGGACTGCAGCGGCCCCAGCCCCTTCAACGGGCGCCGGCAGAGCCCCTGGTACACCGGCCGCGGGCTCTTCCTGGACCCGCCCTGCCTCGCGCTCACGGGCGGCGCGTGGCGCCTCGCGGCGACGCCGGGGTGGCTGGCCGACGCCGAGCGCGCGGCGGGGCGCGACGCGGCGGCGCTCAGCTGGGCCAGCAGGGACGAGGTGTTCGACCTCCCGGCGCGCCGCGGGTGCGACGGCCGCGCGGGCGGCCGCGCGCGCGGCGGCTGGCCGGACGCGCGCCGACGCGCGCCGCTGCCGACGCGCCTGTGCGGCGCGCGCGCGCAGGTCGCGGCTGGCGTGCGTGTATGAGGGCCACATCGCCGCCGCGGCCGCCGCGCACGAGGCGTCGACCGGCGCGGCGCTGGGCGTGCTGCTGCTGGAGCCGGTGCTGCAGGGCGCGGGCGGCATGCGGCTGGTGGACCCCCTCTTCCAGGCGGCCGCCGTCAAGGCGCGGCGCGCGCGCGCGCGCGCGCTGCGCTCCGCCTGTGCCTGCGCGGCGCCGAGCGGCGCCGGGGCGGGCCGCCACGCGCGCGCCCGCCGCCGCCGCCGCCCGCGCGCCGCCGCCGCGCCGCCGCAGGTCGCGCGCGCGCGGGGCCTTGCGGTGGTGTATGACGAGGTCTTCACCGGCTGCTGGCGCCTCGGCGCGCCGACCGGCGGCGCGCTGCTCGGCGCCGCGCCGGACGTCGCGGTGTACGGAAAGCTGCTCACGGGCGGCGCGGCGCCGCTCGCGGTCACGCTCGCAAGCGCCGGCGTGTTTGCGGCGTTTGCGGGGGACAGCAAGGCCGACGCGCTGCTGCACGGGCACTCGTACACGGCATACCCGGTCGGCTGCGCCGCGGCGGCGTGCAGCCTCGCAATCCTGGCCGGCGCGGGGACCAACCCCAACCTCTGCGCGCCGGGCGCGCCCGGGCGCTGCGCGGCCGAGGCGGCGGGGCGGCCCGCGTGCGGCGGGCCGTGCGGGCGCGTGGCGGCGCTGTGGGCCGAGGCCGACGCGGCCGCGCTGAGCACGCACCCGCGGCTGTCGGGCGTCGTGGCGCTGGGGTCGGTGCTCGCCGTCGAGCTGCGCGGCGCGGGCAGCTACGCCGGCGGCAGCGCGGCCGCCGCGGACGTCGTGGCCGCGCTGCGCGCGCGCGGCGTCGCGGCGCGGCCGCTCGGCGCGGTCGTGTACCTCGTGCTGCCGCCCACGACGCCCCGCGACGCCGCGGCGCGCCTGCTGGGCGCGCTGGTGCAGACGCTGGACGACCCCGCAACCTGGGGCGCCGGCGCGGGCTGCGAGGCCATCATCTGAGTAACAATGCCCGTGCGCGCGCCACCATTAACGTCGTCGCTTGGGGAGCGGATCGCGCGGCCACGGACGAGCAGAGGGCGAGCCGACGCAGAGACGCGCTCGAAAGGACGCTCGTGCACGCAGGCCTGCGTGCCGCCGGGCGCCACGGGTGCGCCAGATGCCGGACACGCGGCCCGAGGGGCCGCGCGCGGTGGCGGCGTGACGAGGGCGCCCGGCCGCCGACATGCGCTTCCTGTGCTTGCCCTGCTGCGCCGCTGGCGCGGCGCTGGGCTTCCCCGATGAGAACGAGGTGCGTCTCGCAGCTCGGGCCGCGCCGCACGCGCCGACGGGCCCTGCAGCGCGCTGGGGGCCTGGCGGCCCCCGCCGCTGCTGGCCCCTGGGCCACCTCAGCACCGCCGGCGTGGCCGCGGCGCCCGCGCTGGCGCGCCCGGCACCACTCCCGGCCGCCGCCCTGCACGCCCGCGCAGGCGGAGGCGGGCCGGGCGCCGCCGGGCGGCGGCGACGACGCGGCGGGTCGCTGGCAGAGCGTGCCGGACGACGTGCTGCTCGCCGTGCGCGTGTACCTGGACCCGGCCGCCACCGCGACCGCGCGCCTGGCCTGCCGCCACTGGCGCCTCACGCTGGGCGCGTACGTCGACGAGCTGACCATCCCCACGCGGTGCGCTGCGGCGCGCGAGCGCGGCGGCGCGCGAGCAGCCGCGGCGGCGGCCCCCGATCACCCCCTGACACCCACCCCCGACCACCCCCCGACCGACCCGCACGCGCAGCTTCCTGGGCGCCAAGGGCGCCAAGGGCGCGCTGCGGCGCGCGGGCGCGGCGCTGCCGAGCGTGCGGCGCGTGGCGCTCACGCACGCAGCGGGGTGGTGCGACCCCGTGCAGGCGCGCATGGACGTGGAGCCGCTCGTGCGCCTGCAGCGGCGCGGCGTGTGCCTGGAGGGCCTCGCGGGCGGGCTGCCGCAGCTCACGCGCCTCGCGGTGCGCGACGCGACGTTCAGCCGCGACCCGTGGAGCCTGGGGCAGCTCGCGTGGCTCGGCGGCCTGCGGGGGCTGGAGGTCGCGTGGGACACCGCGCTGTGGGCGCCGGGGCAGGTGCTGCAGGAGGGCGAGGCGCTCGCGCCGCTCTTTGGCCTGACCGGCCTGACCGAGCTCGTGCTCGCCAAGGCGGCGCACCTCTTCCTGGGGGAGATCTGCCTCGGCGACGCGGCGCTCGCGGCGGCGGGCGCGCTGCGCGGCCTCGTGCGGCTGCGCCTCGGCACCGTGCGCCTCGGCGACGAGGGGCTCTCCGCGCTCGGCTGCCTGCGCGGGCTCACGCACCTGCACCTGCACGGCCAGCTCAACGTCAGCCTCGGCGTGCTCGGCGGCCTCTGCGCGTCGGCGAGCCGGCTGCAGGAGCTGGAGCTCGGCTGCCTCGTGCCGAGCAACCACGACCTCCAGCGCATCGCCGCGGCACACGCGCACGCCGGCGGCGGCGGCGCGCGGGCGGCGGCAGCGCGCAGAGCCGGCAGGCGGCGCGGCGCGAGCTGCGGCGCGAGCTGCGGCAGCAGCGCGCGCTCGCGGCGCAGCTGCAGGACGCGGCCGGCGCGGCGGGGGCGGGGGCGGGCGGAGCGCCGCCCGGCCCCGCGCGTGCGAGCAGCAGCAGCGGCCGCGCCAGCCGGCGGCCGGCCCCGGCCCAGCCCGCGGCGGGCGCGCCGGCGGGCGCGAGGCGCGACGCGGAGCACTGCGACGCCGGCAGCAGCGGCAGCAGCGCCAGCTTCAGCAGCGGCGGCAGCGCGAGCAGCAGCCGCGCTGCCACGTCGCTGCGCTTCTCCGGCGACGACTGGAGCGTGGTGCTGCTGCCGCTGGCGCGGCTGCGCCGGCTGGTGCTGCAGAGCGACCTCGTGCTGCTGGGCAGCTGCGCCGCGCTGCGGGGCATGGCGAGCCTGAGCCACCTGGAGCTGCACGGCGGCGCCAAGTTCCTGTCGGCGGGGCCCTTTGCCTGCCTGCCGCCGAGCTGGCTCAGCGTCCTGGCCCGCGGCGCCGGCTGCGGCGGCGGCGGCGCGGACGGCGGCGACGGCGCGGCGCCGCGGCGCGTGCCGTCGGAGGGGCGCCTCGCGAGCGCGGCGGGCGCGTGGCCGGCGCTGGTGAGCCTGCACGTCGACAGCCTGCAGCTCGGGGACGACTTTGTGGACGGCGTGGCCCACCTGGCGAGCCTGCGCACGCTGATTGTGAGCGGGCCCTGCCTGCTGGGGCAGCAGCGCCGCGTGCACGGCCCCGCGGCGCCGCCGCGCGGCCAGCCGCCGGCGGCTGCGGGGGCGGCCGCGTCGTCGTCGCAGGCGGCCAGCCGCGCTGGCAGCAGCAGCGAGGGCAGTCCGCATCGCTCGCACAGCCTGTCCAGCGCGTCGGCACAGCCGCAGGAGTTTTGGGGCTTCACCGGCCTGCCGGCTCCGGCCGCCGCCGGCGCCCCCGCCGCTGGCGCCGCTGGCGCTGCTGGCGCTGCTGGCGCAGCGGCCGCGCTGGGCGGTCTGGGCCCGCTCGGGCCGCTTGGCCCGGGCGACGGCGGCGGGCTGCCGCCGGACCTGGACCTGCTGACGCGGCTGTCGCCGCTCGAGCAGCTGTCCTGCTTCCACCTCCACCTGCAGCAGCACATGCCGTGCGGTGAGCGCAGCGCCGCGCGGGGCGCCCGCCCGCCCACCACCGCCGGTCGCGCCCGCCCACCACCACCTGCCGCCGCCCCGCGCCGCCGCCGCCGCCGGCGCCAGGCCTGCGCATGACGCCGTTTGCGCTGGCCCACCTCGCCGCCAGCTGGACGGGCATCACCAGCCTCAGCCTCGACGTGCCGCCGGCCGACCCGCCGGCGCCGTGGGCGTGGGTGACGTCGGCCCGCTCGTGGCGGCGCTGGGGTCGCTGACCAGCCTGCGCGACCTCACGCTGCGCCTCGCGGACGAGCCCGACGCGCCGAGCGAGGGCGGCGGGTCGGAGCCCAGCCCGCCCGACACGCCGCGCGGCGCGCTGTGGTCGGGCCTGCCGCGGCGCCTGGCGAGCCTGTCGCTGGCCGGCGTGTCGCTCGACCGCGGCGCCGTGGCGGCGATGGGCGCCGCGACGCCCGACCTGCTCCACCTGCGCCTGCTGCACTGCCGCGCGAGCGCGGGCGTGCTGTGGGCGGTCGCGGGCGCGTGGCCGGGGCTGGCCACCCTCATCACCAAGGAGGCGCCGCACGCGGGCGTCGGCAGCAGCGGCGTCGCCGCGGTCGCGGGGCTGCGCCGCCTGCGCGCGCTCGGGCTGAGCCTCGAGCCCGGCGCCGACGTGAGCAGCCTGGCCGACCTGTCCGCCCTGCGCTACCTGCTGCTGGACGGCCGGTCCAACACGGAGCTCGCGGGGTTCAAGGCGCTGCGCCGCCTGCGCCGCCTGCGCTTGCTTGTCGCGCCGCTGCTGCACCTGCACGCCGCCGACCGCGGCGGCCTCGCCGGCCTGAGCCTCGGCCTGCCCGACACGCTCATCGCAAACGTGGGGACCAACTTTGGCACGCACCACGGGTGCCAGTGGTTCAAGGCCTTCTCGCTCCACCAGCGCACGTGGTGGGCCGAGCCCGACGCGCCGTGGAGCTGGTTCCCATCCCTCGACATACGCCCCTGACGCCGCCCCGGGCAGGCCACGGTGCGTGCTGTGCGTGCCCGCCGCCAGCCGACGGGCCGGCGCAGCCGCACCTGATGCAGCGCAGGTGCCTGACTGCACGGCACCTGATGCAGCGCAGGAGCCTGACTGCGCGGCTCCTGCGCTGCATCAGGTGCGGGCGCGTATGCTCCGCGGCGGCGCGAGACGCTGGGGCGCGGGTGGCGTGGCAGGCGCGGCGGGCGGGGATTCCTGATCGCGCGCAAGCGGCGGGCGGGCAGCTGGGCCAGCGGGCTCTCTTATCTCTGTGTCCAGGCAGCAGCTGGGGGCGTTGGCGCGGCGCTGGGGGTGACTGCACTGCGTGGGGCGCCGCACTGCGCAGGCGGCGGGCGGCGGGCACACACACACACAGCGCGTTGCGTTGCGCACGCCCGTGCGACATTGGCGCACACAGTTTTGGGCCGGGATTGCGCTCATCAAATACACTCTCAAGTTGCGGCTGCAGTAGGGGGATGCGCAGCTGCGGCGCGGGGATGCGCGGCAGCAGGGGGATGCGCGTGGGATGTGTGTGCAGGCAGGCGGCGCTGGCCGGTGACGGACGATCTCCCTGGACAGGCGTGACCCGCCGCGCCCGTCTGCGCTGGCTGGCGGCTGGCCGGCCGCACGCCGCTGGCCGGCCGCGGCAGCAGTCGCCGGCGGCGCCCGGCGGCGAACGGCTCGCCGAGCTCAACCGGCCCTCGCCAGCTCCATCACCGTGCACACGCCGCCCCGCCAGGCCTGCCCCGTCGGCGGCGGCTCTGCGGCGGCGGCGGCTTTGCGCCCGCGCGCCAACGCGCGCCGCGCCCATGACGGCGCACGCCCGCTCCCGGCCGCCGCACAGTGGACTGCACGCGTCTCGACCCACCTCCTCGACACCGCCAGCCCGGGATCAAGCGCGCCAGCGGCCACCTCGCCAGCCCGCCCGCGCCCGCCGCGCCCGCCGCACCCTCCAGCGCCCGCACGAGGAGGCCGGCAAGGCAGCAGACGCACCGGGACCCGCATCAGGCCGTGCCGCGACCGGTCAGCGCCGGGCGGGGCGGCCGGCCATCACAGGCGCTCGCCGCGCGCTCGGCGCCGCGCCTGGTGCCGCCATGGCGGACGTAAGGTTCGCAGCAGAGGTCAAGGACCTCACACGCATCGAGAGAATCGGCGCACACAGCCACATTCGCGGGCTGGGCCTGGACGATGCGCTCGAGGCGCGAGCTGTCTCGCAGGGCATGGTGGGGCAGATGCGGGCGCGCAAGGTGAGCCGTGGCGGGTGGCGGTGGCCGGCGCCGTCGTGGTGGGCGCGGCCGCGCGGCGCCAGGGCGGCGCTCTGCGGCGCGGGCGCTGGCGCCGCCGCACGCCGCCGCTGCTGCGCGGCCGGGCGGCGATCGCCGCCGGCGGGGGCGCAGCGCGGGCAGCCGGGCCAGTATCGCGCAGGCACGCCAGCTGTCAGCGTGCACACCAGGCGCCGGGCGCCGGCAGCCGCGCCGGCGGCGGGACGCGCCGGCAGCGCAGCGCCGCTGCGCCCACCGCCGCGCCCGCCGCCGACCGCGCCCGCCGCCGTGCACGCGCACGCGCAGGCCGCGGGCGTGATCCTCAACATGATCCGCGAGGGCAAGATCGCCGGCCGCGCGGTGCTGCTCGCGGGCCAGCCCGGCACGGGTGCGCGCCCGCCTGCGGCGCCGCCGCTCTCGCAGCGGGCGCCGCACGCCGCCGCCGCAGCGCCCGCACGCTGCCGCCGCCCCCCGCCGCGCCGCCGCGGCGCGCCGCCGCCGGCGCCGGGGCCCGGGCGCAACCAGCGGCACCGCGCGGGTCGGCAGAGCGCTGCACGCCCCGGATGCGATCCAGCACACCGCGACCGATGCTCGCCGGCCGTCGGGGTCGAACGCGGTGCAGTCGCGCACGAAGCTCCTGCAGCCCGCCAGCACGCGCCGCTCCGCGCTCGCCTGCGGCGCGCGCGTCGACGCGCCTCAGCGGCCGCCGCCGCCGCCGCCCTTCCAGCCGCGCCGCGCTGCGCGGCGCGCGGCTGCACCCGCGGCGTCGGGCACGCTGAGCGGCGCAGCGCCATCGCGCCCGGGTCGGCGATCCAGCGCGCGCAGATCTTGCATGCCGTCCAGCCCGGCCAAACGGCCGCGCAGCCGCTCGGACCATCTCCCACAGCATCACGCCCAGGGAGTAGACGTCCGCTGCGCGCGCGGCGGCGGCGGCGGCACGGCGGGCGGCGGCGGCGCGGGCCACGTGGCCTCGCGGCGCGCGGCGCGTGCCAGCGCGCGCCAGCCCGCCCTCGCCCACACAGGTGTGGCCCGCGCCCGCGCCCGCTGGCACCCTCCCCTGGCTCGGCGCCCCGGCTCGGCCCACCTTGAGCACGCGCTCGACCGTCGCGCCCGGCGCCTGCAGGCTCTCGTCCAGCAGCTCGGGCGCGCAGTATGCGATCGTGCCGACCACGCCCGGCGTGAGCGTGCGCGCCGGCGCGCCGCGCGGCAACGGGCCCGGGCCCGGCGCGCCGCGCGGCGACGCGGGCGCGCCGCGCGGCGACGGCGGCGCGCCGCCGCCGCTCGCCGGCGCCGGCGCCGCGCCGTCGGCGTCGGCGGGCGGCGGCAGGACGTGGCGGGACTGCCGAGGTCGCCGACCTTCATGAACCATTCCCGCGCCGACAAAGATGTTGGCCGGCTTGACGTCGCGGTGCAGAATCGCGCGGCCGCCGGGTGTGCAGGTGCAGCAGCCGCGCGCGACGCCACGCATGAGCGGGAGCAGCTTGACCAGGTCCGGCCGCGCCAGCGCGACCGCCGCCGCGCCGGCGCCGGCTGCGTGCGGCGGGCCGCGGCGTGGGCGCGGCGCCGCCGCCGGCTCCGCCGCCGCCGCCAGCTCGCCGCCGCCGGCGCTGGCGCGCGAGCCGGGCGCGCTCGCGCGCGGGCCGCGCCGCGCGCCGGCAGCGGCGACGCGCTGTGATGGAGCAGCGTGTCGAGCGGCCGCGGCACCACTCGAGCACAAGGCAGAGGCTGCCGTCGTCCTTTGTCGCGAGCCGCGCAGGCCGACGAGGTTGTCGTGCGCGCCGGCGGCGAGGTGCAGCTCGATCTCGCCCAGCCCGGGCCCCTCCTTGATGGCGACCGGCGCGTCGAGGTGCCGCGCCTCGTACACGCTGCCCTCGGCGCCGCGGCCGATGCGGCGGGCCGAGCGCGCGAGCGCGCGCCACTCGATGAGCTCGACCGACACCTGCGGCGGACCGCCGCGCCGCAGGCCGCCGCCGCCGACGCCGCCGCCCGCGCCGCCACCCGCGCCGGCGCTGCTCCACGCGGAGCGGCCGAGGCTGCTCGAGCTGCTCAGCGCGAGGCTGCCCCAGCCGCTCGCGCCGCCGCGCCACGTGAGCGGCGCGCCGTCAAACGGCAGCGAGCCGTGGCTGAGGTGGCTGGGGAAGGAGGCGAGGCTCCCGGGCGAGTGCACGGCGTAGCCGTCCTCGTGCGCCGCCGCCGAGCCAGCGCCCACGAGGACCCAGCCCGGCGCGCCCGCGCCGCCGGGCAGGCGCACGGTGAGCGCGCGCGCGCCGCGCGGGCTGTCCAGCGGCCAGGCCTCGTGCGGCGGCGGCGCGCCCGCGCCGGGCGGCGGCGGGCCGCAGGCGGGCAGCCCCGGCGGCGCCGCGCGGCGCGCGTCGTGCACGCGCCACGACGGCGAGCGCGGCGAGCCGCCGCCGCCGTCCCGCCCCGCGCCGGCGGTGGCCAGCTGGTATGCCGACTGCAGCGTGACGACCGGCTGCAGCGGCTGCGGCGGGCGGGCCGCGCCGCCGCGCTGCTCGCCCCGCCCCGCCGCTGCCTCCGCCGCTGCCGGCGGCTGCGGCTGTGGCTGCGGCTGTTCCGGCAGCACCGCGAGCGCGGTGAACGAGACCGAGCCCGCGCGCGCCAGGCCGGGAGGCGCGCTGGCGGTGGCCGCCGCCGCCGCCCGGAGCGCGGCGGTCGAGAACGGCGACGGCAGCTGGCGGCACTGCCCGCCGGCGTCTGCCCGCCCGTGGCTCGCCTCGGGCTCGCCCGGGGGCCGCCCGCCGCTGCCTGCTGGCGAGCGGCGCCGTGCACCGCCCCGGCAATGGATGCCAGCATGTGCTGGAACGGCGCCCGCCAGCCGCCGCCGTCTGTCGAGGCGGTGCGGCGGCGCTGCGCCGCCGCGCCCGGCTCCGCGGGCGCGCCCGGGCCCGCGGGCGCGGCCGCCGCGCAGGCGGCTGCCGCGTCGGGCGCCCGCCGTCGCCGGGCTCGCTGCCGCTGCCGCTGCTCCTGCTGAGGCGCGCGCCGGAGGTCGACCCCGCCGCGGCGACTAGCGAGGTTGCGCGGCTGTCGCCGAGGCTGCTGCCGGCCGTGTCGTCGGTGCTCGCCCAGCCGGCGGCGCCGCAGGCGCGGGCGCGCAGCGCTCCTCCGGCTCCAGCGCCTGCCCGTGGCAGCACAGCGACGGCCGCGGCGTGGGGCTGCCGCTGCTGAGCCGCCCCGGCCTGGGCGGCAAACACGAACGAGTCGGCTGTCGAGCGCTTGCTGCTGCCCGCGCTGCTGCTCCCGCTGCTGGCAAGCGCCGCCGGCGCCGCGGGCGGCTGCTCCGGCACCGGCGCGCCAGCGCCGCAGCCGCCCCCGGCCCCCGGCCCGGCCGAGCCCCACACCGCCCCGATGCCCGTGCCACGCTCCGCGCTGGGCGCGGCCGCCAACTCCTGCTTTGCGTGCTTGCCGCTGCCGCCGCCGGCTGTCGCCAGGAGCGCGCCGAGGTCACCAAAGCTGGCCGCCGCCAGCTCGGCGTGGCGGGCGGGCTGCTCGCCCTCTGGCAGCGAGCTCGCCCGCTGCAGCGCCGCCAGCGCCGGCGGCGGCGCCTGGTCCGCGAGCAGCGCGGTGAAGCAGCCGTGCTGCGCCTGCTGCTGCGCCTGCCGCTCGCCCACGCCAGCGCCGGGGAGATGAAGCCGCACCGCTCCTGGGCCGCGCCGAGCCGCGCCGGGCCACCGCTGCTGGCCGTGCCAAGGCTGCCGCTCGGCGTGCTGCTGAGCCGGCGGCCGGCCAGGAACGCCGCCGCGAGCGCGGCGCTGCCGCCGCCGCCCGCCCCCGCTGCTGGCGCCCCCGCTGCTGCTGCTGCTGCTGCTCGACCGGCGCCACGCGCCGCGCGCGGCGGGCTGGCCCGCCGTCGCCGCCTGCTGCATGTGCAGCAGCAGGCCGCGCGGGGTCCGAAAGGGGCCGAGCCCAGGCGGGCAGTCCAGCGCAGCGCCGCTGCCGTCGCCGCGGCCCAGCTGCGCCGCCGAGCCAGGTGCGGGCTGTGGCTGCTGGTGGCTCACCAGCTGGTGCGGCGCCAGGTGCCGCTCGCGCGCCTCCTCCGCCAGCATCTCGCCTCGCACCGGGCTGCCCGCGCCGCGCAGCACCGCCGCCGCGGCCGCAGCCGCCGCGGGGCTCACGCGCCGGCGTCGCACTGCGCTGCACGCCGCGCGGGCTCGCCGCCGGCCGGGCGCGGGCCGGCCAGGGCCAGGGCTGGCAGGCTGGCGCTGTGCCCGCGCAGGTGCTGCGACATGAGCTCCACCAGCGACTGCGCCTGCCGCAGCCGCAGCGCCGCGGGGTCGTTCAGGCTGCTG
>JABVCE010000052.1:0-69247 GCA_014905635.1 Scenedesmus sp. PABB004 | reverse complement strand
CCGCCGCGGTGCCCACGCCGCCGCTCGCGCCGAGCACGAGCACGGTCTGCCGGGCGCCAGCCGCGCGCGCGCGGTCAGCGCGAGGTGCGCCGTGCCGTACACGATCGGCACGCCCGCCGCCGCGACCGGGTCCACGCCGGCTGTGTGTGGGGTGTGCGGGGCGCGCGCGCGGGGCGCGCGGGCGCGCGGGGCCCTCAGGCGGGGCGGGGGCGCGGGGGCGCCGCCGCCGCCGCGGGTCCCGCGCGGCGTGCCGCCGCCCGCCGCAGCCCTCACCAGGGACGTGCCACGCGCTGAGCGCGGGCACTGCCGCCTCCTCGGCAAACGCGCCGCCCTGCGTTGACCGCGCACACGCGGTCGCCGGGGCTGAACCCCTGCACGCCGCGCCCGACCTGCGGCGGCGGCGGGGCGGCGGCGGCGGCGCGGCGGCGGCGGCGGCGGCGGCGGGCGGCGTTTGCAAGCGCAAACGCTGCGTCGGCGCGCCGCGGGCGCCAGCTCGCAGCCGCTGGCGCTCCCCGCCGCACCGCGAGGACGACGCCCGAGAGCTCGTTTCCGGGGACGAAGGGCAGCGCCGGCTTGACCTGGTACTGGCCCTTGATCTGCAGCGCGTCGGGGAAGTTCAAGCTCGCCGCAAGCACGCGCAGGTGCAGCATGCCGGGGCCCGCCGTCGGCGCCGGCGCGTGGGCGTCCAGCCGCAGAACGCCCCCGCCCAGCGGCGTCGTGGGGTCGCCCAGCGCGTCCACCCACGATGGCGCGCATCGCGGGGGGGGGGGGGGCGCTGGGCCGGCGGACGCTCGCGGCGGCGGCGCGGGCGCCGCTGCTGCTACCGCTGCTGCCGCTGGCGCGGGGCGCACGTCGGAAGATTGCGCCCCCCAGGAGCGCAGGAATGGGGAGAGACGGAGGTGGCAGTGCGGATGCTGGTGTGGCGCTGCCGCGGGGCTCAGCGCGCCGCCGCTGTCGTCGTTCGCCGCGGGGCGCCGCCGCCGCTCCCGCGCCGCCGCCCGCCGCACATCATTACTTCCCCGTCCCGCACATCACGCCCCCGCATTCAGCGACCCCGCGTCGCCCCGCACGCGCTCGCGCCCGCCGACCACTGTGGGGCGCGCCAACCACTTTGGGGCGGCCACCATGCGCCGCTGGATGGGGATGCTTTTAGTAGCGTTAATGCTGGCCAGCGTCGCGTCGGCGGCGCCCGCAAAGGGCCGCTTCGAGGTGCGATGCGCGCGCGACTGCCCCGAACTCGCTCCACGCCGCGCCTCCGGACCGCACACCCGGCTCACGCGACCGCTCCCCCACTCTCACCGCAGACATGCCCGGCTTGCCGGCTGAACGCCATGCCCGAGGTGGGGGCGCGGGCCGCGGCGCGCGGCGCTGCTCTCTGCCGGGCGGCGACGGCGGCGGCGGCGACGGCAGGCGCAGGCGCAGCAGCAGCAGGCGCAGCACGAGGAGCAGGGGGCGAGGTGCATCAGCCAGCCGCATCGCTGCGCGCTCACGCGCGCCCCCGCGCGCCCCGTGCGCCGCAGCTCAAGCGCTTCATCCATGAGGTCGTGGTCAAGGGCGGCTCGCACACCTCAACGTCACCTTGTGAGCGCACACCACCACGCGCGCCCGCCGTGCGGCGCAGCGGCGCCAGCCGCCGGCGGCGCCGCGCGCGCCCGCGACGCCCCCGCCCTTTCCCCGACGCCCGCCGCCGCCCCGCCCCTCGCTCCCCGGCCGCCGCGCAGCATCCCGGCGCGACGCGGTGCTGATCATGCTCGCCCGGACGGCAAGGAGGTGCGCGCGCTCTGCCGCGGGCGCCGCGCCCCGCCGCAGCTGCCGCTCGCCGCCTCACGCGCCACCTCCGCGCCCGCCGCCCGCCGCAGCTGTCAGGAGGAGGTCAGCGACGCGCTGAGCGTTCGACAGCTGCACGCGTGGGTCCAGGGCAAGGGCTTTGCGCGCGCGGCAGGCGCCAGCGCCGGCGGCGCCGCGACGGCGGTCGCGGCTGGCGGTGCGGCGGCCGGCGCCGCCGGCGCAGGTGTGCCGCGCGCGCGTGTGCCGCGCTGCATGCGGCGACTGGCAGGGCAACCCCCTGGCCGGCGGCAGCGGCACCCGCCGCCCCGACCCCCTGCCGCCCCGCCCCGCGCACGCCCCGCAGGCGGCGATCAGGCGCCGCTGCCGGGCGCCGCCGCGCCGCGCCGGGCGGGCAGCAGCGCAGCAGGGCGCGGTGCGCGCTGCCGCCGCCAGAGCCGGCGCAGCCGCGCGCCAGGCCGCGCACGCGCGGCCGCGCCCAGGGCGGCGGCGCGCGGCCAGGGCGAGGTGCCCGGCGCCGCGGCGGCAGCACGCGCTGGCGGCGGCGGCGGCAAGATGCGGCGCCAGCGGCGCCGCCAGCGCGCATGCCGGCGGCGGCGCGCCGGGGCCGCCGCGGGGGGCAAGCAGCGCGTGCAGCGGCGGCGCCCGGCGCGGCGGGCCGGCGCCGGACGAGTAGGGCAGCGGGAGCGGAGCCGCACGGGGCGCGCAGCAGGCGCGGCCGAGGCTGCGCACCGACAGCAGCTGCGAGCGCTGCCGCCGATTGGGTTGTGGGGCCAGGGGGGCGGGGGGCAAGGACGGTGTGGCAACAGGGCAGGCAGTCCCTGACCCGCGCCAGTTGGCGCGGCGCCGTCGCGGCCGGCCCAGCGCGCTCGCGCGGGCAGTGCTCGCCCTCATCGTCGAACTCGCAGCTCGTCAAACGCGGTGCCAACACACAAGCGCGCCGCTGCAGCTCACGCGGCTTCCCGCGCAGAAAAGCTCCCGCCGCTCGCAGCGACGCCCCGAGCCTCCGCGCAGCGCGCCACAGCTTCTCGGAGCTCGAAGAGTCGCGATGCGGCTGCTGGCTGCCCTCGCGGCGGTGCTGCTGGTGGCCGCAGCAGCGGCGGCAGCGCCGGCGCCCGCGGACCCGCTGCTGGCGCTGGCGTGCGAGCAGAAGATTGAGGCACTGGGCGCAGGCGGTGAGGCGGCCAGCTGGCGGACGGGCGAGGGGGCGCGCGCGCGGGCCGGTCCGCGCGCGGACCGGGGTGAGCGACCGCGGCGCGCCGCCCCCGCAACGCCGTGCGAACGCAGGCGGCGCCGACATCTCCGGCCTCATGTTCCACCTTGCGAGCAGCCGTGGCCGACGCGCGGCCGCGTGCGTCGAGGTCGCGGACGGCGGCGTGCCGGGCGGCGCAGGAGGAGATTGCGCTCGAGGGCGGCCTGCGCCGCCACCGCCGCCTGCTCGCGACGCGCGCCGCGGCCTAGGCGGCGCGCGAGCGGCGCGCGCGGGTGAGCCCGGCCGGGTGTGTGTGCGCAGAGCGAGCAAACGGCGCGAGGGCGGCGTGTGGGCAGAGCGAGCAAACCCAACCATGCAACGCAATGAGCATATCGCGAGCTGGCGGCGCTCCGGCCGGCGGTGCGACCGCCGCCGCGGGTTCTGCAGCTCGAACGCGCGCTCTCGTACCTGCCGTCGGCAGTCCCCCGGGCCCACACCCGCCGCTCGGGCTCACACAGGAGCGCCCGTCGCACCCCGCAGCGTCCAGGATGGGGGCAACGCCTACGCGGCGCGGCGCGGCGCGGCGCGGCGCACTGCTGCTGCTGCTGCCGGCGCTCCTGCTGGCGCTGCCGCTCCGCGCGGCGGCCTACAGGCCGCCCCTGTCGCCATGGCGTCCCCCGCCCGCGCTCCTCAGCCGCGCCCGCCCGCCAGCGGCGGCGGAGGGCGCGACCTGCTCAGCCGCTGCCGCCTCCACTGGCGCACCGCGACGCTGGACCACTTCAGCATCGTGCGTGGCCGCGGAGACGGGCGCTCCGCTCGAGGGTCCAGCGGGGCCGGGAGCGCGCGGCGCCCTGACCGCCGCGCCGCCGCCGCTGCGCGCAGCCCAAGCCCGCGCAACGGCAGCGGCGGCCCGGCACGTTCAAGCAGCGCGTGTTCCTGTGCGACGAGCAGCACTGGGCCGCCGCGCCCAACGGCGCGCGCGGGCCGATCTGGCTGTACCTCGGCAACGAGGCCGACGTCACGCTGTGAGCGCTCGCGGCGCGGCACGGCGCGCGCGCGGCGGCACCCCGCCCGCAGCGCGCCGCGCGGCGCTGCGGCCACGCCGCCCCCGCCGCCGCCGCCGCCGCCGCCGCCGACCCTGCGCCGTCGACCGCGCCGCTGCCGGCCGCCCCGGCGCCGCAGGTACCTCAACCACACCGGCCTGATGTGGGAGAACGGGCCCGCCTTTGGCGCGCTGCTGGTCTTTGCAGAGCACAGGCGCGCCCGCGCGGCGCGCGGCCCGCCGGGCCCGCGCGGCTCACGGGCCCCGCGGCTGAGTGACGCCCGCTGTGTGTGCTCGCTCGCCGGCGCCGGCGGCGGGCGTGCTGCGCAGGTACTACGGCCAGTCCAAGCCGCGCCGCCGCGGCGGGGCCAACGCGCGCGAGCACCTCGCCCACCTCACCGCGGAGCAGGCGCTCGCGGGTGACGCGCCGCGCGCGTGGGAGGGCGCGGCACGCCGCCGCCGCGCCGCGCGCAGCGCCGCTGGCTGACGACCGCCCCGCCCACCCCGCGCGCGCACGCACGCGCCTTAGACTACGCCGAGCTGGTGCACGAGCTGCGCGCCTCAGTCCCCGGCGCGGCGCACAGCCCCGTGGTCGCGTTTGGCGGCTCGTACGGTGGGTGACGCGCCGCCCCCGCCGCGCCCCCGCGCCCGCGTGCCGCCCCCGCCGCCGCCGCCGCGCCGCTGCCGCCCGCCGCCGCCCCCGCCGCTGCCTTGCCGCCCCCGCCGCGCCCTGCACCCGCGCCCCGCCCCCGCAGCCGCGCCGCTGCCACGCCCGCGCGCCGCCGCCGACGCGCGCGCCCGCGCCGCGCCTGTGCGCGCAGGCGGCATGCTGGCGGCGTGGGCGCGGCTGAAGTACCCGCACGCCTTTGCGGGGGCGGTCGCGGCGAGCGCGCCGGTGTGGGCCTTTTACGGCGAGGTGGGTGGGTGGTGGTGGGGGGGGGGGCTGGGGTTCAGGCGGCGCGTGGGGGGCAGGGCCTGGGCGTGGCCTGGGCCCCCCGCGGCGCCGCGCAGCGAGCGGCGCGCGCGGCGCGCCGACCCCGCGCGCGCCGCCGCCTCGCCCCGCGCCGCCGCCTCGCCCCCGCGCCGCGCCCGCCCCGCCGCGCCGGCAGGACCCGCCGTTTGAGCAGCGCTCGTTCGCCGCGCGCAGTGACGTTCGACGCCAGCCCCGCAGCCGGCGCGGCGCCGGCGTGCGTGCCAAACGTGCACCGCGCGTGGGAGGTGCTGCTCGCGCTCGGCAGCGACGTCGGCGGCCGGGCCGACCTCGGCGCCGCGCTGCGCCTCTGCCCCGACGCACAGCTGCGGGGCCGGGACGACGTGCTGGCGCTGCGGGACTACCTGGCGTCCGCCTGGTGCGCGCGCGTTGCTGTGTGTTTGAAAGGGGTGTGGGTGTGGGTGGGGGGGGCGGCAGGCAGGCACGCCCGCGGCGGCCGCCGGCCCCGCGCCCCTTCCCTCCCTCACGCCCCTCCCTTGCACGCCCCTCGCGCTCCCTCCTCCCCCCCCCCCCCCCCCCCCCCCCCCACAACCCCCCCCCCCCCCCCCCCCCCCCCCCCCCACCCCACCCCCCACACACCCACCAGGGACTACCTGGCCATGGGCGACTACCCCTACCCCAGCGCCTACATGACCAACGGCGCGGGCGACCTGCCACCCTTCCCCGTGCGGGCCGCGTGCGCGGCCATGGCCGCGGCGCACCCGAGCGACGGCCTCGACCTCATGCGGGGTGCGGGGGGGGGGGGGGAGGGGGGGGGGGGGGGGGGGGGGGGGGGGGGGTTGTCAGACGCGCTGCACGCGCGCGCTGCATGGCACGCGCCGTGCGCGCCGCACGGCGCGCAGCGCCGCGCAGCGCCGCCGCCGGCGCGGCGCGCTCGTGTGCTACTGATGCCGTGGCGGTCGCGCGGCAGCTGCGGCATTCGCAGCACGCGGGCGCGCCGCGCCCGCGCGTGCTGGCGGGAGGGGGGGCCGCTCGGGGTCGCGGCGCCGCCCCGCGCGCCCGCCCGCCGCTGACCGCCCCGCCCCGCCGCCCCCCTGAACCCTAAACCACCCCAACCCCAAACCCTGCAGCCCTGGGTCAGGCCGCGGGCGTGCTCTACAACTTCACCGGCACACTCGACTGCCTCGCGCCCGGCCTGGTGCGGCGCCGCGCCGGGGCGCCGCGAGCCCCGCCGCGGGGCGCCCCGACCCCCCGCTGCAAGGGGGGCGGCGCGGGGGGGCGCTGCGGCGCGGGGCCTGGCGGCACACCACCGCCCCCTGCCGCCGCGTGCCGCGCGCCTTTAGGGCCCCAGCCCCGAGTCGGACGAGGACGGGGCGCTGTGGGACTGGCAGTGGTGCACCGAGCTCATCATGCCGGCGGCCAAGGACGGTGGTGCGCGCGCCGCCGCCGCGCCGCCGCGGGCGCTGCCCCACGGCGGGCCGCAGCGCCGCGGCCTCCCGGGGGGCGCGACGCGCCTGGCCTGCCCCACCTCCCCCCCCCCCCCCCCCCCCCCCACACACACACACCCACACCCACACCCACACCCACACCCACACCCACACCACACACCACACACACCTACAGAGACCGACATGTTCTGGGACGAGCCCTTTGACTTCACTGCCGCGGCGGAGGGCTGCGTGTCGCGCTGGGGCGTCGGCCCGCGCTCCAAGGCCTGGCCCGTCACGCAGGCGCGGCGGCGCCGCGCGCCGCGCCGCCGCCGCCCCCCGCCCGCCTGCTGCGCCGCGCCAGCCTCACCCCCGCTGCCGCCTCGACCGTGGGGCCGCAGTGGGGCGGGCGTGACATTGGGGGGGCAGCAACATTGTGCTGAGTAACGGAAAACTAGACCCGTGGTCCGGCGGCGGCGTGCTGGCCGACGTGAGCGAGTCGATCGTGGCGCTGGTCATCCCAGAGGTGCGGCGGGGGGGGGGGGGCAGCGCGGCGCGGCGCCCCGACCCTGCCGCCGTTGCCGCGCGTGGCGCCAGGGCGCGCACCACCTGGACCTCATGTTCTCACACAAGCACGACCCCAAGAGCGTGCGCGAGGCGCGGCGCACAGAGGTGCGGCGCGCTGGCGCGGCAGGCCAGGCGGCAGCGCGGGGCGGGGCGGGCGAGGGCGCCGGCGGCGACCGGCCGACCGCGCGCACGCGGCGCCCGGCCGCAGCTGCGCCACATCCGGCGCTGGGAGCGGGAGGCGTCCAAGGACTGGCCGGAGCAGGCCGCGCGGCTGGCGTGGTGGGAGGAGCACGGCGCGGGCGGCGGGCAGCGCGGCGGCGCTGGGTGGCGCGCGGCCGGCGGCGGCCTGGGGCGCCGCGGCGGCGGCGACGGCGGCGGCGTGGCGGCGGCGTGAGCAGTCGGGGCGGCGGCGCTGCGGCCGCGGCGGTGACGACCGGCCGAGAACCCTCGCCCGCCGCGCCACTCTTCTGCGCGACGCCGCGGCCGCCGCCGCTGCGCGCTCCCCGCACTCCCCGATCCGAGTCGTCGCTGACCGTGACGCGCGCGCGATGCAGCCGCGGTGAGGCTGCCAGGGCTGTCGCCAGGCCGCACTCGCTCGCGCCTGGGGGTCGCGCCCGCTCACGCCCGCCTGCCCCCGCTGCGACCCGCAGTTACGAGAGCCTGCCTGCGGCGGCGCCGTGGGCGGCGCCCCGGGATGCGGCCAGGCGCCGGCTCGTGACCATGTGCGCCGCTGCTGCCGCCGCCGCCGCGCGCCGCCGCTCGCCGCCGCCCTGCCGGCGCGCGCCCAGGCACCTCCCAGCTCGCTCCCAGCTCACCGCTCCGCTCGCGACCCCGCGCCGCGCCCGCCTCTGCAGCGGCGGCGTGACGGTGCCGGCGGTGCCGCTGGCCTGCGCGGGTCTCTTCCTGGTCGGCCTCCCCCTGTGGGCGGGCGGCATGCTCGCGGCGCGCTCCACGACGGTCGCCGCGATGGGCGACCTGGGCGTGACGGCGGAGGGGGTGGACCGGCTCAAGGCCAGCGTGCTGGCCGCGGTGCTCGTGCTCAGCCCCGCCGCTGCGTGCGTGCTGGGCGCCAACCTCTGGCTCGAGGCGGGCCGCCCCGCGGCGCCCGCCCGCGCGGCGGCGGCGGCGGTGAGCGACGCGGACGCGGCGGCGCCGCCGCCGCCTGGCCCAGCCCGCGGCCCGCCGCGCCAGCAAGCGCGCCGCCCTCACCCGCGCGACCGCCGCCGCCGCCGCCGTTGCCGCGCCGCAGCGACGGGCCTGTCACTGAGCAACTGGGTGACCACCGCGGCCAAGGTCAACGTCGCCAACTGGGTGCTCCTGCTCGCGCTCGCCACGGTCGCGCTGGGCGGCAGCATCACGTGGCTGACCATGATGTCTGGCGCGCTCTCCGCGGCGCGCGGCGCCGGCGGCGGCGGCAGCGGCCCCGCGCCGCCCTGGTTCCCGCCCGCAGCGCCGGCGCTCGCGCCTGCGCCCGCGCCCGCGCCCGCGGCCGCGGCCGCAGCCGTGGCGGCGCCCGCGCAGGCCGGGCTGGGCGCGGGCGGCGTCACGCCGTGCCCGCCCGGCTGCGCCGACCTGGGCCTGATCGCGGCGGTGCTGGGGCTGCCCTGGAACTGCCTGTGCGGCGGCGCGTTCCTGCTGGGCGACCTCACCGCGCAGCTGGAGACGCTCGTGCGGCAGCTCTACGTCGCGCTCGCGGGCGCGCTCGCGCTGTTCGTGGCCACCAGCTGGCTGTTTGGCCACCTGTCCGCCGCGGGCGCGCACGCCGAGCGCGACCTGGCGGAGCTCGTCCCCGGCGCCGGCCCGGGCGCCGTCGGGGGCGTGGCGTGAGCGGGCCGCGGGTGACGGCGGCGGCGGCGGGCGGTGAGGGGGTCGGCACTGGTGCGCGGCGGCGGACGCGCAGCTCGCGGGCGTCTCGGGCGCCCGGGAGGCGAGGCGGCGAGAGGGCGCGGGTCAGGCGCTGGTGACGCGCCGAGGCTGCCTCGCTGCGCTGCCGCCCGGCCGCCAGTCACGACGCACGCCCACGCGCAACACTCACAGCCACAGCAGCGAGTACTGCGCCCGCTCCCAACACTCCCGCACGCCTCCGCCCGCCAGCGCGCGTGATCGCTGCGGCAGGGCGAGCAGCGCCGATCTGAGGCCGTCGGCATTAGGGTAGCCCGTGCGGCACAGGTGCGGCGTCCGCGCGAGCGCTGCCGCCGCGGGCGGGCACGGGATGGGGGCCCGCTGCTCCGGCAAGAGAAGGCGCCGCGCCGGCCCGCCGATCGGACGCAGTTTACCTGGTCAACGCATCAACGCATCTTCATCACGCACGCACGCACGCACGCAGCTGGTCAAAGCGCAATCGCACGCAAGACGTACAGGGGGCAGGCCGCGGGCCGAATGCCTTGCGCCGCGCCTCACGTGATGATGTACAACGCGCATGCATGCAAGTGGGGGCGGCGGGGCCGCCGTGGCGGCCCAAGAAAGAATCCTGGGTTTCAAGACCAACCCGAGCTGTGGCGGTGGTGGTGTGGTGGTGTGGCGTGCGCGCCCGGACGGGCGCTGCGACCCTGCCTGCCTGCGGACTCAAGGGTGAACGCGGGCCGCGCGTCAAGCCGGCTGTGGGGCCGCAGGCGGTGCCTGCGGCGCTGCAGCCCTCCCTTCCTCCCTTGGCACACAACCTCCAGACACACACACACACACACACACACACACACACACACACAGACACCCACACAAACACAAACAAGACGGCGCCCGTATTGCGGGCGTGTGCCGTCCCACCTTCCCCCTTCCCCGCCCGCTCCGCGCGCGCCATCGCGCGGCGGCGGCGGGCGGCGCCCGCTTGCAGCAGAGCATGCGTGCGAGCAAAAGGTTCAAGACAAGTTTTGGGTGCTGGCAGCACCAGAGCGCGGTGCGCGCGCGGCGACAAGAGAGCCAGAGCCCCCAGCAATCGGGCTGGAGGGGCGAGCGGGGAGCGCCGCGCCGTGCTCGCGGGGCACCCGTGAGCACGCGCGGCCAAAAACCTCCCCGCCTGCCTGGTGAAATCCCAATGGGCGAGTCAATCACCCGCCGCGGCCAACACGGCGGCGGGCGCAACCACAGTCAACACGGCGGCGCGGCGCGCGCCCGGGGGCGCGCGCGCGCGCGCCACAAGAATATCGGCGCGACAGGGAATGGCCGCGGCGCGGCGGGGCCGCGTTGATTCGCGCCAGCAACGTGCCGCCGCGAGGCCGCGGCCGGGCGGCCGGGACGCGCCCGGCGCGCCGGTCGCGCGCATGCAATGTGCATGCAGGGGCCTCATACGTGCGCGCCGGCGGCGCGGTCGCCGGCCGGCGTGGCGCGCCGGCTGCGAGGGCGCGCGCCGGGCCTCGCGGCAGGCGGGCAGATCAGTGTGCGACGAGGCCGCAGAGGTCGGCGTAGCGCCGCACGCGGTGCAGGTGGTGCCGCGCGCAGCGGCCGCCGCCGCCGTGCGGCGCGAGGGCGCTGAGCACCTCGGGCTCGTCGCTCATCATGCTGCCGTCGCACGGGCAGCCGCCGTCGGCGCTGCCGCAGTGCGGGCAGCCGCTGTCGCCGGCGGCGAGAGAGCACGAGCCCTCGCCCTCCGGGAGGAGGAGGAGGACGGGCACGGGCGCCACCGGGGAGCGGTGGGAGTGGTGCCACGGGCAGTCGGCCGTGCAGGCCATCTGGTTCGCTGCGGCGGTGGCGGGCTCCGGGCTCGCTGGTTCCAGGCTCGCTGCGGCGGTGGCGGCGGCGGCGGCGGCGGCGCGTGCGTGGGTCGGCGAAGCGGCCAGGGCTGGGGGCGTCGCCGGGGCACCGCGCTGCATCCGATCGGCGGGCCGGCGCGGCGCCTTCTCTTGCCGGAGCAGCGGGCCCCCATCCCGTGCCCGCCCGCGGCGGCAGCGCTCGCGCGGACGCCGCACCTGTGCCGCACGGGCTACCCTAATGCCGACGGCCTCAGATCGGCGCTGCTCGCCCTGCCGCAGCGATCACGCGCGCTGGCGGGCGGAGGCGTGCGGGAGTGTTGGGAGCGGGCGCAGTACTCGCTGCTGTGGCTGTGAGTGTTGCGCGTGGGCGTGCGTCGTGACTGGCGGCCGGGCGGCAGCGCAGCGAGGCAGCCTCGGCGCGTCACCAGCGTCTGACCCGCGCCCTCTCGCCGCCTCGCCTCCCGGGCGCCCGAGACGCCCGCGAGCTGCGCGTCCGCCGCCGCGCACCAGTGCCGACCCCCTCACCGCCCGCCGCCGCCGCCGTCACCCGCGGCCCGCTCACGCCACGCCCCGACGGCGCCCGGGCCGGCGCCGGGGACGAGCTCCGCCAGGTCGCGCTCGGCGTGCGCGCCCGCGGCGGACAGGTGGCCAAACAGCCAGCTGGTGGCCACGAACAGCGCGAGCGCGCCCGCGAGCGCGACGTAGAGCTGCCGCACGAGCGTCTCCAGCTGCGCGGTGAGGTCGCCCAGCAGGAACGCGCCGCCGCACAGGCAGTTCCAGGGCAGCCCCAGCACCGCCGCGATCAGGCCCAGGTCGGCGCAGGGCGGGCGGGTGCAGCTCGCGATCGGTTGACCGGAGGCCCGCCTGCGCGCTGGCCGGCCTCAATCGCCGCCGCCGTCTCCGCCGCCGGCCGCGGCCCAGCCCGCCGCAAACAGCTGGTCGAACACCGCCGCCGCCTTGACGGGGCCCAGCCGCCCGCCGCTGCTGAGCTGCAGGTCGACGAGCAGGCGGCGCGCGGCCGCGGCGGGGCTGCCGCCGTCGGCCGCGGCCTCCGCGAACGCGCCGCGGAACGCCGCCGCCAGGCGCGCGGGCGTGGCGTACGCGGCCACGATGGCGGCCGCGGCCTCGGGCCCCACGCCTGCGCGCGCGGCGGCAGAGCGGCGCCAGACGCCTGTGGCGCGCCCGCACACGCGCGCGGACGGCCGCCCGCGCACGCCTCTCGTCCGCGCGTGCGGCACGCGCCGTGCCCCCCCCCCCCGCTCACCACTCACGCCGAGCAGCAGCTCCCCCCACTTCTGGCGCACCGTCTTGGTGCGCCGCGCCGCGGCGATGCGGGCGTTCCACGCGCCCAGCGCCTCCAGCGGGCGCGCGTCGACGCGCACGGGCACCGCGCCCAGGCGAGGCGCCGCGTCCGCGTCCGCGCCCGCGCCGCCCGCGCCGTCGGGCGGGGTGCAGGGTCCGTACAGCTCGCCCAGCAGCCTGCACGTGCGGGGGGGGGGGGCACGAGGGTCGGGCGGCGCGCCGCGGTGCGGCCCCGCGCCGCGCCGCGCTGCGCAGCACGCGCGCGCTCACGCCGTGAGGCGCGCGAGCAGGCCGATGGTGTCGGCCGGCCCGCTGCTCTCCAAGACTTTGAAGCCGTCCTGCAGCAGCGTGCGGTGCACCGCCGTCGCGCACGCCGCCGCGCGCGTCGCGCCCGGGGCTGCGCGGCGGCGGCGGCGGCGGCGGCGGCGCGGCGGGCGGCGGCGGCGGCGGCGGCGGCGGCGGCGGCGGTCGCAGCAGCGTCAGCGCCAGGGCCCGCCTGCGTGCGGCGCGCGCCGCGCGCGGCGCCCCGCGCGGCGCGCGGCGCACCGTCGCCGTGCCGCGCGGCCAGGTCGGCCGCGCGTCCCTCGAGCAGCAGCAGGGGCTGGCCCAGGCGGGCGTGCGCGGTCATGGCCCACTTTTGCACGCCGTAGCGGCCGTCGTGGATGGAGGCTGAGAGGTCGACGTACGACTTGCGCTCCGCGAGCCAGTCGAGCACGTAGCGCGCGCCGCTGACCCGGTGCTGCGCGACCCAGACGCAGTCGCCGCACGCGAGCGTCACGCCCGCGTCCACGCGCACGCCCGCCGCGACGAGCGCCGCGACGTGGCCCGCGAGCGAGTCTGCGCGGGCGGCGCGGCGCCCCGGGGGGCGGCAGCGTGGGCCGGAGGTGCGGCGGGCTCCCCGCGCGCTGCGAGCGCGCACGCGCTGCTGGTGGGCGCAGCGGCGGGCTGCCGCCGCACCCGCGCGGCTGGCGGACGTCGCCGCGTACTGCTCGCGCTGGTCGATGAGCAGCAGCACGTCGTAGGCGTCCCGGAACGCCTCGCCCCGCGCCAGCGGCGGCAGCCGCAGCGCCAGCGGCGCCGACAGCAGCGCCGGCGCCCAGGGGCGCGCGGCCGACCTGCGGCGGCGGCGGCGGCGGCGAGGCTTGGCGGCCGGGCGGGCGGAGCGGCGCACGGCGGCCCCGCGTCCCCCCCCCCCCCCCCGCCTGCCCGCGCTCACATGTCGAGCCCGACGTAGCCGCCGCCGGCAGCGCACGGCTGCGAGCCGCGCGGCTCGCTGCTGCCAGCGGACGCGGCGGCCGACGCCGCCGCGCCGCTGCTGGCGGCGCCCCTGCTGCCGGCCGGCCTGGCGCGCTGCGGCGCCGCCACTGCAGCGGCCGCGCCGCTGTCTGACGCCCGGCGCGTGCGCGGCTGCGCCGGGCGGCCCGTCAGCTCCGGCGGCCGCCCCAGGCCCGCCTGCGACGGCTGCTCCACCTGCGACAGCTGCTCCGCCTGCAGGTCCGCGCCGCCTGTGCCTATCAGATGGGGGTGGAACGCGAGCGCAACGTCGTCAGCATACTCGCCCTCCGCGCCCTGCCCCCCGTCCTGCTCCCCCATCAGCTGCTGCGGCAGCTCCGCCTCCTGCTGCTGCTGCTGCTGCTCCGCCGCCTCCTGCTGCTGCTGCTCCGGTCCCCCCTCTGCAAGCCACGCCACCGCGTCCACCAGCGAGCCGCCGGCCTCGTGCAGCGCGCGCGCCGAGGCGGCGGCGCCAAAGCCCATGTCAACGAGGCAGGCCACGTCGGCGGCGCTCGCGACGCCGGCGGCTGCGGCCCCCGGGGCCCCGCCGCCGCCGCCGCCGCGCTGCTGCACGGCGCCCTGGGCGAGCCACCCGGCGGCCGCCACTCCTCGCTCTCCGCCTCTGACGCGCCGCCGGCGCAGCAGCGGCCGCCGCCTGGCGCCTCGTCGCCGCCTGGCGCCTCGTCGGCGCTGCTGTCGTCAATGACGCACGCCTCGCCCCAGAAGCCGTCGCCCGCCACGCAGGGGTCGTCGTCGCCCCAGGCCATGGCGGCAAAGGCGGCTCCGCCGCCAGCCCCGCCCGGCACGCTCGCGCCCTCCACAACCCCCGGGCCCGCCCCCCCGCCCGCCTTGCTGCTGGCGCGCCGCCGCTTCTTGGCCGGCGCCGCGCCCTCGCCGTCGCCGTCGCCGCTGCCGCTGGGCTGCGTGGAGCCGCCGTCCGCTGGGGCCGGCGCCGCCGCGCCGCCGCCAAGGCTCGCCGCCGGCGGCGGCGGCGGCTCTGCGTCCAGCGGAACCTGCGCGCGCGCCCGCCCGCGGTGAGCAGCAGCGGCGTGGCCGGGCCGGGGCGGTGCGCGCACCCGCGTCGCGGCGCCGGCGCCGCCGCGGCGGCCTCCCGCCCGCGCGCGCCGCGCCTGGGGTGCTCCGCCATGCGCCCCGCCTCCACGGCCTGGCGGTAGAGCGCGGCGCCGAGGGCCATGCCCTCGGGCGTGAGCCGCACCTTGACCGGGTTGGACCAGCGCTGGATGAGCGGCACTGCACGGTTCTCAAGCGTCTGCGCGCGCCGGCCGGCGCGGCGGCACGTCGGCGCCGCGCCCTGGGCGGCAGGCCACCGCGCCGCCGCGCCGCCACCGCCGTGCCGCCACCGCCGCGCCGCCGCCGCCGCCGCCGCCGCACCACACCTTGATGTTGCTCCAGCCGTCGTACCACTGCGCCGGGCCGCGCTGCGGCAGCCGCCCGCGGCCCGCGCCGGCGCCCGCGGCCGCGCTGACCAGCGGCGTGTCGCTCAGCCCGCTCGCGGTCGCCGCGTCCAGCAGCGCCGCCTTGCCTAGGTGCGGCGAGCCCGTGCGGTGCGCCTGGCGGCGCGGCGGGGGCGGCGGGGAGCCCGGGCTCAAGCGCCCGAGCTGCGGGCCGCGCCCGCGCCGCCGCCAGCGCGCCGCCAGCGCCCCCGACCAGCCCCCCCTCTCCCGCGCCACCACCCCCACGCGCACCAGGTAGAGGGCGACGGCAAACGCAAAGTTGGCTGTGCCGGGGCGCGGCAGGTACTCCTTGGCCGCCTTGCCCCCACCGCGCCGCGCCGCGCCGCCGCCGCCGCCCTCGCCCGCGCTGCCGCCGCCGTCCGCGCCGCCGTCCTCCGCCGCGGGGCGCTTCTTGCGTTTCTTGGGCGCCGCCGCCGCAGCGCCGGCGGGCGGCGCCCCGCCCGCCGCGGCCGCGGCCGCCGCCGCGGCGAGGCGGCCCAGCGCGTCACCGCCCGCCGCCTCGGCGGCCGCGTGCTGCTGCGCCAGCTGCGCGGCCGCGGCCGCCGCCAGCGGGGCGAGCTTGGGGTCTGCGGGTGGGCGGCGTGGGCGGCGGGCGTAGGCGGCCGTGGCGGCGCGCGCGGCGCCCTGCAGCAGCCGCTGCTGCGCGGGGCGCTCACCGCGGCCAAAGATGCGCTGCAGCTCGCTCAGCGGGTTGTGGCTCGCCACGCCCAGCTGCCGGAACGCTGCCCCCGGGTCGTCGCTGCCGCCGTCGCTGCCGCCACCGCTGCCGTCGCCGCCCGAGTCCAGCCGCGGCCCTGACGGCCCGCCGCTGGCGGCGCCGCTCGGCGCTGCCACCATGCGCGGCACGCCGCTACTGCCGCCCGCCGGCGGCGGGAGGCCCTGCTTGGCGGCCTTGGCCGCGTCGCGCTTGCGCTTGGCCTCCGCACGCTTGGCCTCCGCCTCTGCCGCCTGCGGCGCCGCTTGCGCGTGAGGCGTGGGAATTGCCCCGCCGCGGCGGCGGCCGCTGCCGCCGCGCGGCGCCCGCGCACCAGGTCGGCGTCGCGCGCCACGCGCTCGGCCTCGCCCAGCGGCTCCGGCGGGAACTGCGCCCAGAGGCAGCGCTCGATGACGTCGGCCAGCACCTCCTTGCAGCCCCGCAGGCGCACCGCGTCGACGCGGCTCGCGACCCGCCAGCGCCGCGCCGCGAGGTCGGCCGCCGCCGACAGCACGTGCGAGAGCGTGTGCCGGAAGCGCTCCGCGTCGTGCGCGCACATGTCGGACTGCAGCTCGCTGCGCCGCGGCGGCGGCGCGCGCGGGCGCGGCGGCAGGGCGGGCTGTGAGGGCAGCGCGCCGGCGCCTGCTGCCCGGGGGCTCCAGCCCCGGCCTGCTGCCTGCCCCCCCCCTCTCAAGGGCTCACATCAGGAACCAGTAGAGCAGGGCGTTGCCGGGGCAGGCCAGCGGCTGCGGGCAGGGCTCGCCGCCGTCCGCGCGCGCCGCGGCGCGCACCGCCGCGCCACTCCAGTCCTCCTGGGCGCGCCCGCCGCGGCCGCCGCCGCCGCCGCGGCCGCCGCCGCCGCCGCGGCCGCTCATGGCGGCGCCGGGGGCCAGAGCCCAGGGACGGCGGCGCCGGCCGTTCAGGCGGCGGCGCCGCTGCAGCGGCGGAGCAGCGGCGCCGCTGCTCCGCCGTGCGCGCCAGGCGGCCGGCCGGCGATGGCGCGCCGCTGGCGACGGGGTTGCGGGGAGGCGGGCAGCCCCGGGAGCAGGGCGTAGCGGGTCTGCCGCCGCCGCGGCACGCGGCCCGCTGTCGGCGCTGCGGCGTGCTGCGCAGCGCGGCCGGCCGCTGTTTCGCGGGGCCCGCAGCGCTGCTGCCGACGGGCCGGCTGGATGTGCCACGTCGTCCAGGAAAGCCCGCCCGGCGGTGCACGGCCGCGAGGCGCCGGCAGCAGGCGAGAGCGCGACTGTTTGATTGCTCAACCCGCGCGCCCGGCGCCGCAAACTCGCCCAGCGCCTCTCAGTTGGCTCCGGCACCGTTCAGCAGCATCAGGACAACCAGCACACCGCCAGAAGCGGCCAGGCCCGGGTGGCGGTTGCGGCCATCGGGGCCCTCTCGCTGCCGCACCGCAGCCCACACGACTGACTCTAGCTGACTCTAGCACGACCGACTGACTCTCTAGCACTGCTGCGCGCACGCGCTCGCTCAGCGCTCACCGGGCAGCGGCCGGCGCCGGCGGCAGCAGCGGAGCAGCGCGCGGCGCGGGCGGCGCGCGGCGCGCCTGCGCGGCGGGCCCGGCCCGGCTCGCCCCCAGGGCCAGCGGCTCCAGGCCCTCTCGCCCGGGGCCTCCCCTCGCCGCCAGCAGCTGGCGCCGGCCGCCGGCCGCGCGCCGGCGGGCGCGGCGCCGCCGGCGCCGGCGGCGCGATGGCGCCGTGGGCGGGTCGCGACGCGTGGAGCGTGGTGCTCGCCACGGCGGCGCTGCTGGTGTACGGCGTCCTGCAGGAGCGCGTGATGACGCGCGGCTGGGGCGAGGGGCCGGAGCGCGAGCTGTTCAGCCACTCCGCGTTCCTCGTGCTCTGCAACCGCCTGCTCACGGTGCGCGCCTGAGCGAGCGAGGCGCGCAGCAGCACGGCGGGCGGCGGCGGGCGCCCGGCGGCCGGCGGCCCGCGGCGGGCGGCCGCCCACGCCTCCCCGCCCCGCCCCGCCCCGCCCCGCCCGCCGCGCCGCGCCGCGCCGTGCCGCGCCGCGCCGCGCCGCAGGTCGTCGTGCTCGCGGCGCATTCGCAGGCGTGCGGGCACAGCTTCCTGCCGGTCGCGCCGGTGCGCGCGTACTGCGCGGTCTCCGCGAGCAACATGCTGAGCACGCTGTGCCAGTACGAGGCGCTCAAGTACGTGAGCTTTGTGACCGCGACGCTCGCCAAGACGAGCAAGGCGCTGCCCGTGGTGCTGTGGGGCACGCTCGTGGGCGGCAAGCGCTACCAGCGCGAGCAGTACGCGCACGCGGTGCTCATCACGGGCGGCTGCAGCCTCTTTGTGCTCGGCGGCGACATCGCGAGCGCCGCCGCGCCGCGCGGCGGCGGCTGGGCCGCGCACGCGGCGGGGCTGGCGCTGCTGCTCGTGTACCTCGCCGCCGACGGCTGGACGAGCACGCAGCAGGAGGCGCTGTTCCGCAGCCACGGCACGACCATCCGCGAGCAGCTCCTCTACACGACCGCCTTCTCGACCGCCTACTCCCTCGCCGCCGCAGCGGCGGGCGGGCAGCTGCGCCCCGCGGCCGCGTTCCTGCTGCGCCACCCGCCCGCCGCGGCGGCGGTGCTGGGGCTCAGCGCGATGAGCACCATCATCCAGGTGTGTGTGTGTGGGGGGGGTGGCGTGGGCGGGCGGGCGTGTGTGTGTGTGGGGGGGGGGGGGGCGTGGGCGCGGGGCGCAGGGCGTGGGGCGCGCCGCGGCGGCGGCGGCGGCGTGAAAGCGGTGTCGCGCGCGCGGCCGCCGCAGGTGTGCATCGCGCACGTGCTGCAGGCGCACGGCGCGCTCGTGTTTGCGCTCATGATGACGACGCGGCAGTGCGCGAGCGTGCTGCTCTCGTCGCTGCTCTTCGGGCACGCGCTCTCGCTGGCGCAGTGGTGCGCGCGCTGAGCGCCGCGCCCCGCCACCGCGCTCCGCGCCGTGGCGCGCGCCCGCCCTGGCGCTGCACGCCGCGCGCCGACGCCGTCGCCGCCGCCGCCGCCGCCGTCGCCGCGCGCCAGGGGCGGCGTGGCGGTGGTGTTCAGCGCGCTGTACCACCAGAAGAGCCGCAAGGTCGTGGCGCGGCGCAGCGCGGCGGGGCGGCTGCCGCAGAGCCGGGAGAGCCACGGCGGCGTGCCGCTGCTCGCCAAGCAGCCGAGCGGGCAGCCGGGCGGCGGCGTGTTCCTGCGCGGCGTGAGCAACCCCGGCGGCGGCGGGGGCGGCGGGCACGTGGTGCACAAGCACGTCGGCGCCGCCAGCCACGGCGGGGCGCTGCCCGCGAGCGGCGGCGGCGGGCACGCGCACCACGGCGCGCCGGGGCTGGCTGCGCTCGCGCCAGGCGGCGGCAGCGGCGTGCTGCTCGCGCCCGGCGGCGGCGGGCAGGTCGTCACGCCGCGGCTGCACGTCGCGGCGCACGCGCGCGGCGGCGGCGGCGGCGGCACGGCGGTGCCGCTGTCGCCGTTCGCGGCCTCGCCCGCGGCGCTGTCGCCCGCGCCGCAGCTGACGCTGGCCAAGCTCTGGGCGCAGGGCAGCGGCCACCCCGTGCCGGTCGGCGGGCCGGAGGGCCGCGCCGAGGAGCACGCAGAGTGACGCGCGAGGGGGGGGGGGCGTCGGGCCGGGCGCCACCGAAACGCGGACTGCTTCTTTCTTGCTGGCGTGCTGCTGACGCGTGCCGTGCTGCGCGCCTTGACCGCGCGCGCGCCGCCTTGACTGCTGGCGCGGCCGCCGAGCGCGCCCCGGACCGCGCACATGACGAATACAACCCCTGGCACGACCCCCCGTCGAACCGAAATATCGGACGGGCGCGCGGCGGCGCCCAGTGCGCGCGCGCGTGCGCGCGGCGCCGGCGACTGCATTGCGTGCAGGGCCGGACGGACGCTGGAATCAATGCAACACGCCCAACTCGGCTGTCTCCCAGATTGCCTGGTGCATCCCACCTGCGCGCGGCGCGCCGCCTGCGCTCAAACCGCGCCACGGCGCGCGCGACAGCTCGCGCCGCCGCTACGCGCCAGAGCTCCGGGCCGGCCCCAAACGCGCATTTGCCGACCGTGAGTGCCGCGCGGCGCACGCCCCGCGCCCCAACCGCCGTCGCGCCGCCGCGGTGGTGCTGCCTCAACAACCTGCGGGCCCCGGCCCCGCTGCGCACCCCGTGGGACTGTCCAGAGAAGCGAGGGCCGCACCCGGCATGGGCCCGCCGCTCGGCTGCGCGTGACCGCGCCGCCCGCACCGGCGGCATCAGCGGCGCGGCGCCGCGATGGAGATGCTCACCCTGGAGCCGCGGGAGCTGGTGTTCCGCGACGTGCGGTTCAATCAGGTGCGTCGCCACGTCGGGGGCCGCCGTGCCGCGGCCGGCGCGGCCGGCGCGGCCCGCGGCGCAGACTCCCGCTGCCTACCCGCCGCGCCCGCGCGTGCGCGCAGGCCCAGGCCGCGACGCTGCGCGTCACCAACGGCCTCAAGGCGGCGGTGGAGGGCGAGGTGCGGCCGGGGAGCAGCGACCGCTACTCGGTCGCGCCGGCGGCGTTCCGGCTGCGCCCGGGCGAGAGCGTGGAGCTGGCGGTCACGCTCAAGCTCGGCCCCAAGTTTGCGGCGCGCGCGCGCGCCACCGACGCGGGGCAGCGGGACCCCTTCTACATAAAGGGGGGGGGGTCGCGGGGGGTGGGGGGGTGGGAGGGGGGTGGCGACGCGCTCTGGCGGCGCCGCCTGCGGCCGCGGCCCTGCGGCGAGAGCCCGGCCGCTGCACGCACCCCCCCCCCACACACACACACGCGCGCGCACCACCGCCACCACCGGCACCACCACCGCCACCAACAGACGGCGTTCTTCGACCAGCGCTTCCATGCCACCTTCTTCCTGCACCCCGAGCCGGAGGGCCGGGCCAGCGGCGGCGGCGCGCGCGGCGCCGCGCGTGCGGGCAGGTGCGTGCTCGGCGGCGCGGGCTGCGCGTCGCGGCACGGCTGGCGCGGCCGCCTCACGCGCCCGCGGCCGCCCCGCCCCCGCTGTCGCTCCGCCGCAGCTTCAAGAGCCCGCAGCGCAGCCCGCAGCGCAGCCCGCAGCGCAGCCCGCAGCGCAGCCCGCGGCAGTCGGGCTCGGGCGCGGATGCAGCAGGCGAGCCGCCCTCGGCTGGCGCGAGCGAGCCGCAGGCGACCGGCGCGGAGCGCGCCGCCGGCGCCGCAGGCAGGCTGCCCGTGTGGCAGCGGCTCAGCGACAGCGCCGGCCAGCGCTCGCCGCCGGGCCGGCTGCTGCGCAGCGGCGTCGGCAGAGCGCGCAGCCTGCTGCAGAGCGCAGGCGACGGCGCGAGCTCCGACCCCGGCGCCGACGCCGGCGCGGCGCGCTGCGTGCGCAAGAGTGTGAGCTTCGCCGAACTGCCCAGCTGGCGGAGCCCCGGCGGCACCGAGGGCGCCGGCCGGTGGCAGCCCGTGGGCGGCGGCGCAGCGCCCGCCCGCGATGCGGCAGCGCCGGGCCCGCGGGAGCGCGCGGGCGAGAGCGCGGCGGCGTCCGAGCGCAGCCTGCTGGGTTGCGGCGTGCAGCAGGGCCGGCCGGACCAGCAGGAGAGCGGCGCCACCGCGCTGCAGTCATGGCGCGAGTCGCTGAAGGCGCGCCGGCAGCAGCAAGAGCAGGCCGCGGCGGCGGCGGCGCCACAGCTGCTCCGGCCGTCCGCGCGTCAGCTGGCGGACACGTCGGACGGCGACGCCGATGCCAGCAGCGGCAGCGGCAGCGGCGACGAGGGCGAGCAGGTGGCGCATGCCCCACTGCGCGCGCCACCCGGCCAGCTGCCGAGCGGCAGCTGGGCGTCGCAGCTGGCGCCGGTGGCGGAGCACGCCGCGACTTCCGCAGCGATGGCGCAGCCTGGCGGCGTGGCCGAGGGGCTGGAGGTGGCGCAGCTGCGCTCTGCGCTCGTGGCGGCGCAGTCTGAGCTGGCGGCCAGCCGGGCGCTCGTGGCGCACCTGTCAGCCGAGCAGCCTGACGCTGCGAGCCTGGTGGACGCCGGCGCGAAGCAGGAGCAGGCCCGCCAGGAGGTGTGCGGGCCGCCGGGTGGCTTGCGCCCCTGCTGCGCGCAGCTCCGCGCCGCCTCACCGCCCGCGCCCGCCGCGCGGCCGCCGCTGCCGCAGGAGCGCAACCGGCGCGCGCTGGAGCTGCTGCTGGCCAAGGATGCGGCCATCAGCGAGCTGCAGGACGAGCTGGCCGAGGCCCGCGCAGCCAACACGGCGCTCGAGGAGCGGCTGGCAGCCCAGGCGGCGCAGCTGCTGCAGGCGCGCGCGCTGGCGCCGGCGCGGCCGGTGTGGGACAGGGCCACCGCTGCGCGGGGGCCATTGCCGGGGGCTGACGCGCCGCCGCCCCCACGCGCCCGAGCGCCGCGCAGGCGCAGCAGCGGGCGGAGCAGCTGTCCCCCGAGCTGGCGGCGCTGGCGGCGGCGCAGCCGCGCGGCATGGCGTCAGGCAGCGCTGGTGTGCCAGCGGGCGGCGCGGAGCAGGAGGCGGAGGCGGAGGCGGAGGAGGCGGAGGTCTCGCTCAATGACGGCGTCGCCAGCAGCGGCAGCCCGGGCGCCACCTCGGCACGGGGCACCGCCGCCGGCGCGCGCGCCGCGGCGTCGCAGGGCGCCGAGCTGCTCAGCCTGCTGGCGGAGCGAGACGCCCAGCTGGCGACGATGGAGGCAGAGCTGGCGGTCGCGCGCGCGGGGCTGGCGGGGCACGCCGGTGCGCAGCGCGCAGCAGCTGAGCGAGCGGCGCGCGCGCCGCCTGCCCCCGCTGACCGCCACGCTGCATGCCGCGCCGCAGAGCTGCCCGGCGAGGAGGGCGCGGTGCCGCAGGTGCTGCTGCTGCAGCGGGACCTGGGGCAGTGCCGCGCGGCGCTCGCGGCGGCCGAGCAGCGGCTGGCAGAGCTGGAGGCCCTCCAGGTGGGCAGCCGGCGCTGGCGGTGGGGTGTGCCAGCCCGCGGCACGCGCGCGCCGCCACCGACGCCCGCGGACCGCCCACCGTCTGCGCAGGCGCTGACCGAGGCGGCGGCCGAGGAGGGCGGGCTGCTTGCCGCGGAGCAGCAGGTCAGCGCGGGCGAGGCGCGGCGCGAGGCGAGCCGGCAGCATACCGAGGCGGAGGTCGCGCGGCTCACGGCAGCCAGGTGTGGGCGCGGCGCGCGTTTGCGCCTGGGCAGGGGGGGCAAGTGCTTGTGCGGCCCGCTGACTGCTGACCGCGCGCCGCTGCTCGCAGGCTCAACGCGCGGGTCACAGCGCTGGCGGGCGAGCTCGCAGACGCGCAGGCCGCCGCCGCGCAGGCGCAGGCGCAGCTGGACACGCACAAGGCGCTAGCGGCGCGCGAGCAGCGGGTGCGCGGCGGCGGCAGCGCGGGCGCGCCCGCCGGACCGCTGTAGCCCTGTGCTCGCGGGCGGCCGCGTGCGCTGGCGCCGCCTGCCCCTGCCCCTCACTTCGCCGCCTCATCGCCTCTCCCCCCCCCCCCTACACACACACACACACACACACACACACACACACACACACACACACACACACACACACACACACACACACACACACACACACACACCTCCTCTCCCGCCAGGCCATGCAGAAGAAGCTCGCCGCGCTGCTGGCCGCCGGCGGCCCCGCCTTGGCCAAGCTGGCGGGCGAGTACGACGCCCTCACGGGGGACAGCGGCGCCGCGGGCCGAGACCAGCAGCAGCAGCCGGCGGCGGCACGGCGCGGCGGCAGCGCAAGCAGCGCAGGCGCCACCGCCTGCGGCGGCGCGGGCGAGGCCGCGCCCGCCACGCGGGAGGGCTTCCTGGCCGCTGCGCTGGAGGACGCGGAGGGCGCGGCGGCCGCGCTGCAGGCCCAGCTCCTGGACGCGCGCCAGGCGGCGGCGCTGAGCGCGGCGCGGCTTGCCGAGGTGCAGGAGCGCGCGGCGGGCGCGGCGGTGCGGCACGCACAGCAGCTCGCGGCGGCGCGCGCGGGCAACAGCACGCAGCTGGCGGCGCTGCAGGAGGCGGTCGCGCGCCTGGGGCACCGCAGCGACCTGGCCGAGCAGGTGCGCGGCGCGCCGGGCGCGGCGCCGGGGCGCGCCGGGCGCGGCGCCGGGCGCGCGCGCGCGGCGCGCCGCCCTCCCCCTTGAGCGCCGCCCCACCCCTGCGCAGGCGGCGTCGCTGTCGCTGGAGGTGGCCGAGCTGCGGCGGCGCGGCGCGGCGCAGGCGGCCGACGTCACGCTGCTGCAGCAGCAGCTCGCTGACGCGCGCTGCGCGCTTGACGAGGCGCGCGACCAGCTGGCGGCGTCGCAGCAGGAGGCGGCGGGGGTCGCGCTGCAGACCACGTACCCGCTCATGCGCGCGGCGCGCCTGCTGGAGGCGGTCCAGCGGCTGCGCCTCGGCGACAAGGCCGCCGCGGCGGCAGCAGCGCCGGCGCCGGCGTCGACGCCCGCCGGCGGCAAGCGGCCCTGGCCCTGCCTGGAGGCGTGGGGCGGCGCTGGCGGCGGCGCCGGCGGCTGCGAGCCGACGGTCGCGGACGCGCTGGCGGCACTGCTGGTGAAGCTGCCCCAGGAGCTGACCGCAGGCGAGCAGGCGCAGGCGGCCGCCGCGGCCTCCGACTGGGCGGCCGAGCTGGCGCGGGGGCAGGCGCTGCTTGCGGCGCTCACGGAGCGCACGCAGCGCGCCGAGATGGGCCTGGCGGCCACCGCGCTGAGCGGGGAGCCCGGCAAGTCGGCGGCGCTGGCCCAGGTGCCGTGCCTGCCAGCGCCGAGCGAGCCAGCGCTCAGCCGCCAGCTGGCGGCGCCGCCGGCCGCGCTGGCCAGCGCGGCCGGCGGCGACGAGCACGAGCGGCTGCTGGCGACGCAGGCGGAGCTGCTGTCCGTGCAGGCGGAGCTGCGCTCGGCCCGGCAGCAGCGCGAGCTGGGGGACGTGGAGCTGTCACGGCTTGCGTCGCAGCTGGAGGCGGCGCGCGCGGCGGCGGCCGCCGCGCAGGGCGCGGCGGGGCAGGCGGAGCACGCCGCCGCCGGGCGGCTCGAGGCGATGCTCGCGGGCCAGGTGAAGGCGGGGCAGCGCCTCACGCAAGAGCTGGCGGCGACGCAGGCGGCGGTCGCAGACGCAGAGGCGGCTCGCGACGCGGCGGCGGCGGAGCGCGAGTCTGCCGCGGCCGCGGCAGCCGCCGCCAAGCAGCAGCTCGCGGCGGCCAAGTCCGAGGCCGCGCGCGCGGCGGCCGAAGCCGCCGCGGTGCGCGAAGCGGCGGCCACGCAGGCGGCCGAGCTGCGCCAGCAGCTGGCGGCCAGGGACAGGTGCGGGGGCGGCGCCAGCGCTGCTGCGGCCGGCTGCTCGGCGCGCGCCGGCGGCGCCCGCCTGACGCGATGGTCGCCCGCCCGCTCGCGCGCGTGCGCGCAGGGAGGTGCACCGCCAGGCTTGCGAGCTGGACAGCGCGGGCCTGCGCGCCGGCGTGCTGCTCGAGACGATTGAGACGCTCCAGGCGGGCGGCGCGGGCGAGGCGGAGCAGCGCCTCGTGGCGCTCACGGCGCAGCTGGCCGCGGCACACGCGCAGGCGGCGGCGCAGGAGATCCGCCTGCGGCAGCTCCTGGTGCGCACGCGCGCGCGCGCGCGCGCGCGCGGCCTGCGGCGCCAGGCTGCTGGCAGGGCCGGCACGGGCGCGCCGCCGGCCGCCGGTGCCCCACGCCGCTCCCCTCCGCACCGCCCAGGACGAGTGCGAGGCGCGCGCAGCGGCGGTGTCGCAGCTGCGCCAGCAGCTCGAGGCGGCGCAGGCCGACGCCTCGGCACGGGCAGCGGCCGCGGCCGCCGCGCAGGGCGCCGCCGAGCGGCTGGGCCGGCAGGTGGAGGATCTGAAGGCGCAGCTCAAGGCCTCGGGGCAGCAGGTGTGCAGCGAGCGGCGTGTCTTGCGAAGCAGGTGCCCCAGCGCCGCGCTCTCCGCTCACCCGGCCCCGCCACCTCCGCTGTCCGCGCAGCTGGGTTCGGCGGGCCGCGCGCTCGCGGCGCAGCAGCAGCGCCTCGCTGGCGCGGAGGCGGACGCGGCGGGCCTGCGTGCGGCGCTGGAGGAGGCGCAGGAGCGGCACGCCCACCAGCTGGACAAGTGCGCGGCGCGGCGCGCGTGGTCGTGGAGACGCGCGCGCTGCGCCGGCCCGGGCGCCGCGCTGCGCCTGCCGCCGGCCGAGCTGCCCGCCGCCGCGCCCGCGCCACGCAGGGAGCGGCAGGCCACAGCCGCCGCGGGCCAGCTCGCGCTGGAGCAGCGCCTGGCGGACGCGCCCCCGCACGCCTACGCGGCGCACGTGGCGCACGTGACGCTCGCCCTGGACGGCCTGCTCGCCGCGGTCAACGCCGCAGCCGCCGGCGCCGCAGCGCCCGCGCCCGCGCGGCGCGGCGGCCGCGGCGCGCCGGCGCCGGTGGCTGGCGGCGCCGACGTGTCGTGGGTGGGCGGCGTCGTGGTGCGGCTCAAGGAGCTGCTGCTGGAGAGCGACAGGTGGGTGCGCCGCGCCGCCTGGCCGCCGCGCGGGTGCGCGCACCGCGCCGCCGTGCCCGCCGCTTCAACCTGCCCGCGCCGCCCTGGCCCCGCCCGCCCAGGCTCTACGTGCAGCGCGAGGTCAAGGCGCAGCTGGCGGCGCAGCACGCGTCCAGCCTCGCCGCGCAGCTCGGCGTGGCGCAGGCGTCGGCGGAGCGCCTCGTGGGGCAGTGGCAGTCCGCCGAGGCGGGCCGGCAGGCGCTGCTGCGTGGCGCGGCGCGGCGCGGCGAGCAGGCGGCCGCGCACGCGGTCGAGCGCCTGGCGCTGCAGGAGGCGCGGATTGAGGCGCTGTTCGCCCAGAACCAGCAGCTCGCGGAGGAGCTCGCTGCCGCGCAGGCCGCCTCGGCCGCCGCCGGCAGCGCCGCCGCGGCCGCGCGCCGCGCCGCGGCGGCGGCCGCCCTGCAGCTGGAGGCGTCCGCCGCCGAGCTCGAAAGCCTGCGGCGCTCGGCAGCCGCCGCGGCGCAGGAGGCGGCGGGCTGCGCGGAGTGGGCGCAGGGCCACTCGGCGTGCGGCGGCGGCCTGGCGGCCGGGTCGGCGAGCGAGGGCGTGGCGCTGCGTGACGAGGCCCTCATCCGCTGGTTTGAGGGCCGCGTCGCGCTGCTGCTGGGCAACGGCGCCGGCGGCGGCGGCGCGGGCGAGGCGCAGGCCATGGCGCTCACCCGCCAGCTGTGCGGGCTGAAGCTGGTGGAGGCGCAGCTCCTGGCGTCGCTGGCGGCCGCGCACGCGCGGGCTGACGCAGCCACGCTGCGCAGCCAGCGCCTGTCGGCGGCGCTCGAGGCGGCAGCGGCCAGGCTCGCAGCGGGCGAGCAGGGCGGCGGCTGCGGCGGCGGCGCGGACGACCCCGCGGCGGCGGTGACGCAGCTGAGCGCCGAGGCGTCGCAGCGCGCGCAGGAGGTGTTCCGCCTGCAGGACGAGCTGCTGCAGACCAAGCAGGTGCGGCGCTGTGAGGGGCAAGGGCGGGGTCTCAGCGCAAGCTGCCACGGCCGGCCGCCGCCCTGACGCGCCGCGCCCCGCCGCGCCCCGCGCAGCGCCTGGCGTCGCGCGAGCTGGAGGTGGGTGAGCTTGCGTCCCTGCTTGACGAGGCCGGCGCGAGCTGCGCGGAGCAGCAGGCCGCCGACGCGGCCGCGCTGGCGGCGCAGCGCGCGGCGCTCACTGCCGCAGCCGCGGCAGAGGAGGCGCGGCTGCGGCGCGAGCTGCAGGTGGGCGCGCTCGGCCGGCGCCGCGCAGCGTCTCAACGCTGCGGCGCAGCCCTGGTGCAGCGTCGCTCACGCCCCGCGCCGCGTCCCGCCCGCACAGGAGCTGCGCTCGTTGCTGCAGCAGCAGTCGGCCGAGTCGTCGGCGGCGCTGAGCACGCAGCGCGCTGAGGCGGCGCAGCGCGCCCAGGACAGCGCGGCGGCGGCGGCGGACGCTGCGGCGGCGGCGGCGTCCTCGGCGCTGCACGCGGCCGAGGTGCGCGGCGCGCTGCTGGAGGGGCAGCTGGAGGCGCTGACGCTCGAGCGCGACGCGCTGCAGGACCAGGTCTCGGCGCTGCAGCGCGAGGTGACTGACCTGCAGGCCGCGGGCGAGGTCACGGGCGCTGCGGTGCGCGGCCTGGAGGCGACCCTGGCGGCCATCGAGCGCGCGGAGAGCAGGCGCGCCGGCGGCGGCGCCACGCCGCGCGGCCGGAGCAGCACGCCGCCCGGCGTGCGCCGCAGCGCCAGCGAGCGCAGCAGCTGGGCCGGCAGCCGCCCCGGCAGCCAGCACGGCGACGAGGCCGCGGGCGGCGCGCCGGCCGTCGACGACGGCGCCTCGGCCGGCGACGGCGGCGGCGAGGGCGGCACGGGCAGCCTGTCGCGGCTGGGGCGGGAGCTGGTCAAGGCGCAGATGGCGGCCGCGGACCTGCAGCGCAAGCTGCGCGTCAGCGCGAGGTGCGACCTGCAGGCTGCGGCGGCGTCCGGGCAGCTGCGGGGTGTGCTGCGCCAGCCGCAGCCGCGGCTGGTGGGCCCTCACTCCCTGCCGCCGCCCGCCGCGCGCCCCAGGGTGGAGGTGGAGCTGCGGCAGCGCCTCGCGGAGCGCGACACGCGCGTGTCGGACCTCAAGGAGCAGCTGGCCGAGCGCGGGCGGGCGGCAGACGCGCTGCAGCGCCGCGTGGGTGAGCTGCTGCGGCGGCCGGCCGGCGGGCGGCGCGCCCGCGCTCAGCAGGCAGGCGTCGGGCGCCGGCGCGCGCCCCGGCCTGCGCAGCAGCGGCACCGCCAGCCTGCGCGCCTCGCTGAAGCGCCAGAGCTGGGTGGCCGAGGGCCTCACGCCGCCACAGCACCCGGCGGAGGCGCCCGACGCCGCCGCCGGCGCGGACGGCGCGCAGCCGCCCAGCCCGCGCTCGCCGGCGGCGCGCGTCGCGCTGGCGTCCAGCCAGGGCCTGGCGGCCGCTGAGAAGGAGTACCTGGCGCACCAGATTGCGGCGCTGCGCATCTCGCTGGCCAAGCGCGACGCGGAGGTGGCGCGCCTCGAGGGCGCCCTGGCCGAGGCCGTGGCGCAGCAGGCGGACCCCAGTGCGGCCGCACGCTCGCCGCGCCTCGGCAGCCGCAGCGGCTCGCTGGCGCGGCCCGGGAGCGGCGCGCGCGGCGGGCTGCCGGCGCTGCAGCTCGGCAGCGGGCTTGGCAGCGGCGCGCGCCAGCTGCACAGCGCGACGGCGGCGGCGCGGCTCGCGCGGCAGGCGAGCAGCCGGTCGGCCGCGGCGCAGGCCTCGCCAGCCGGCGGCCCACAGGCGGCGGAGGAGCAGGTGCTGGCGTGCGCGAGCGCGCAGCTGTCGTCCGCGCTCGCGACCGCGCGGCGCGTGCTCGGCGAGCTCGTGCTGGGCGCGGAGCCGGAGCCGCGCGTGGCCGCAGAGGTGGAGGCCGAGGTCGCGGGGCTGGGCCTGGAGGAGGCGCTGGCGGAGGTCGTCTACCAGGTGCAGGACAAGCTCGCCGCGGCGGCGGCGGCGGTGGAGGCGGCCGAGGCGGCGGCTGCCGCCGCCGGCGGCAGCGCGCGGCAGCGGCCGGGCAGCAGCGCGCCGGCCTCGCCCCGCGCCGGCGCCGCCGAGGCGGCCACGGCGCAAGCCGACCTGGCCGCGCAGCTGGAGGCGGCGGCGGCGGGGCTGGAGGCGGCGGCGGCGGACAAGCAGAGCCTGGCCGCCCGGCTGGAGGCCGCCGCCGCCGCGCGGGACGAGCTGGCGAAGCAGGTGCGTGGCCGGGCGGGGCGAGACCGCAGGCCTGCTTGCGCGCGCGCTGCTCCGCTCACGCGCTCCGCCGCCGCGCCAATGCTCGCTCCGCAGCTCGCCGCCGCGGGCGCGGAGCGCGACAGCCTCGCGCACCAGGCCGCCGCGCTGGCGGACGCGCTGAGCGCCAAGCTGGCGGGCGCGGGCGCGGCGCCGCCCCGCGGCATCGGCCCGCGCACGCCGCCGCAGTCTGACTGCGGCCAGCCCGCCGCCGGCGGCGACGGCAGCGCCGGCGGCGCCGGCCCCGCGCCGACAGCGGCGCAGCTGCAGGAGATTGGGTCCCTCATGGCCCGGCTGACGCGGGAGAATGCGGCGCTCATCAAGGCCAGGTGCGCACGGGGGAGGGGGGGGGGGCGCGCTCGAGAGGCGCGCCGGCGGCCGCCGCGTCAGCGGCCGAGCCGCTGCCGCCGCGCCGCGCCCGCAGGGACGCTGCGCTGGCGGAGCGCGCGGCGCTGGCCGGCCAGCTGGCGGGCGCAGCGCAGGAGGCGGGCGCGCTGCAGGCGCAGCTCGCGGCGTGTGAGCGCGGTGCGGCGCAGGCGGCGGCGGTGCGGGGGCAGCTCGAGGCCGACGCGGCGGGCCTGAGGGGCCGGGCGCACGAGCTCGCGGCGGCGCACGATGCCCTGCGCGCGCAGGTGAGGGCCGCGTGGCAGCGGGGGGACGGTGGCGCGGGCGCACGCTGTGCGCGCGCTGACGCCTCCGGGCGCGCCACAGGTCGCGGGCGTGCGCGCGGAGCGCGACGCGCTGGCCGAGCAGAACGCCACGCTTGCGGCCACGGCACAGCGGCTGATGGACGCGGCGCCGCCGGGCGAGCCGCACGCGTGGCGCGGCGCTGCGCCCGAGTGCGAGCCCGGCGGCGTTGGCTCCCTCTCCGGCGGCAGCGCGGGGGGGGGCGTTGCCGGCGGCGACACGTCCGCGCAGGGGGCGGCCCCCGAGGGCGGCGCATGCGCGAGTGGCGACGCGGCGCGGGCGCGGCCGCGGCTGAGCTCGGGGCAGCTGCGCGAGATTGGGGCGATGCTGGCGCGGCTGACGCGGGAGAACGCGGGCCTCATGCGGCGCCGCGACGACCTGCACGAGGCGCTCGCGCCCGCGCAGGCCGAGGCCGCGCGCGGCGCCGCGGCGGCCGCGGCCGCGGCGGCCGAGCGCGACGCGCACGCAGACGCCGCGGCGCGCGCCGCGGCCGACGCCGACGCCGCCCGGCGCGAGGCGGCGCGCGCCGCGGCCGCGCTGCGCGCGGCCGACGCGGAGCGCGAGCGCCTCGTGGCGACGGCCGCCACGCTCGCGGCGGAGCGGGACGCGATGGCTGGCCAGAACGTGGGCCTCGCGGCCGCGGCGAGCCGGCTCATCGCCGGCGGCGCAGGCGCGGACGAGGGCGGCGGCGCGTGCGCGAACGCCACGGCAGGCGGCGGCGCCGGCGGCGAGGCGGGCGGCAAGCCCGGCGGCGCCGCGCTGAGCCCGGCGGCGGCCAAGGAGCTAGGCGGGCTGCTGGCGCGGCTGACGCGTGAGAACGCCGCCTTCCTGCGCGCCAAGGACGGCGCGGCGGCAGAGGCGGAGCGACTCGCGCGCCGCCTGCGGTGCGCGCGGCGGGCGGGAGGGGGTGGCGGGGCGCTGCGCTGCGCTCTTGCCACGCGCGCTGACCTGCCCGGTCCTGTGCACGCACGCGCGCGCGGCGCAGGGAGGTTGAGGCGGAGCTGCAGCGTGCGCGTGGCGCCAGCGGCCAGGCGCCGGGCTCGCCCGGGCACGCCTCGGCGGCAAGCGGCGCGGACGGTGTGGCGGGGCTGGACTTCAGCTTCGCGCCACGCCTGCACCGTCCCAACGCGCCAGCTGAGCCGCCGACCCTTGCCGGCAGCGCAGCCAGCAGCGGCGCTGGCGCGCGCCAGCAGCTGGCCGGCGCGCCCTGGCCCACCGGCAGCGCTGCGGGCGGCGGCGGCGACGCCTCGCCAACGGCGTCCTCGCCCTCGCTGTCGGGCCGCCGCTCGCCGCGGCAGGCTGAGCCGAGCGCCGCGGGGCTGGCGGCCGGCGGCGCCGCGCCTGCGGACGGCGGCGAGCTGGTCACCGTGCCGTCCACCACGCTCGCGGCGCTGCAGGCTGCGGCGGACGCCCAGCAGCGGCGGTGCAGCAGGTGGAAGGCAAAGGCCCGGACGCTGGCCGGCCACGTCGCCGCGCTCAGCGCGCGGCTGCAAGGCGGCGGCGCGCTCACCGACGCCGCTGACAGCATGGCCGCGGCGCAGCCGGGCGGCGCCGCCGAGCCCGGCGGCGCCGCGGCGGTCGCCGGCGCGGGGCCGCAGCGCGAGCTGCGGCAGCTCAGGCAGCAGCTCGCGGCCGCGCAGCAGGCGCAGGGCTTGGACGACGGCCAGGCGGCCGCGCTGCTGGCGCGGGTGGAGGCGGCCGAGGCGGCGGTGCTGGGCCGCGTCGCCGGCAGCGTGGGCGCCGCCGGCACGCTGCTCGCGCGCGGCGAGGCGCTCGCTGGCGGCGCGGGTCAGGCCGGCGAGCAGCTGGAGGGCCAGCTGCTCTCGCTGCTGGGCGCGTCGGCGGGCGTGGAGGCGCGCGTGATGGGCCTGGAGCGCCGCCTGGAGGCGCTGGCCGCGGCGAGCGCGGGCCAGGCGGCGGAGCACGGCGATGCGATGGCCGGCGCCACGGCGCTGGCGGGCCAGCTCGGCGCGCTGCAGGCGCAGCTGGCCGACGCGACCGCCGGCTTTGAGGCGGAGGTGGCGGCGCTCAGCGACGCTGCAGCGCGGGCGCGCGCTGCGCAGGACGCGGCCGAGGCGGCCGCCGCCGACGCGCAGGCGGAGCTCGCGGCGGCGCGGGCGCGGCACCAGGCCGAGGTGGCCGGCCTGCGGCGCCAGCTCGACGCCGCCGTCGCCGACGGCGAGGCCGCCGCGGCCTCCGCGGTCGCGGGGCGGCTCGAGGCGGCCGAGGCGGGGCGCGCCGCGGCCGAGGCCGCGCTCGCGTCGCTGGCGGAGGAGGTCGCATGCTACCAGGCGGCCAAGGCGCGGGAGCTGGGCGCGCTGCAGGCGCGGCTGGAGGCGCTGCTGCAGGCGGCGCCCGCGTCGGTGGCCGCCGAGTTTGTGGGCGGCGCGAGCAGCGGCGCGGACAGCCCCGGCGGCGCGGATGACGACGCGGGCTGGGGCCGGCTCGCGCCGCCTGCCTCGGCCGCGGCGGCGCGCTGGCGGCGTCAGTCGGCGCTCAACGCCGGCGGCAGCGCCTGGGGCGGCCTGGCCGCGGCGCTGCACCACCAGCTCCGGGGCGGCAGGCCGGGCGTGCGCGTGGCGGGCAGCAGGCCCGGCGGCGGCGCTGCGGCCGCCGGCGGCAGGCAGGCGGCTGCACGGCCGGCGCTCGGTGCGCGGCGCGCGGGCGCGGCCGGCCGCGGCGCGCCGCCGCCGCCGCCGCGCGGCGCGGGGGCACGCCAGGCGGCGCACCAGCCGGCGCGCTGGCCGGCCTGCGGCGCTGGCGAGGGCGAGGGCGTCGACGTCGCGGGGCTGGCCGCGGGGCTGCTCGCGGCGGCGCGCGAGGCGGACGCGTTGGCGGCGGCGCGGCGCGACGCGCGGCTGGAGCGCCTCGCGCGCGGCAAGGCGGAGGCGGCCGCCGAGGCGGCGCGGGGCGTCGCGGCGCGGCTCAAGGCACGGCTCCGGGCGGCCGCAGCCGACGCAGAGGGCCTGCGCCGCGCCGCCACAGCGGGCGCGGTCGCGGCGGTTGAGGCGGCGGCCGCCAGGGACGAGGCGGCGCGCGCGCAGGCCGACCTCGCGTCCGCGCGCGAGGCGCTGCGCGCCGCGCGCGCCGAGGCGGCGCGCCGCCAGCGCGCCACGGCCACCGCCGTGGCGGCCGCGGCCGCGGCCGCCGGCGGCGCGGGCGGCGTAGAGGCGGGCGCGCTGCTCGCCGCGGCGGGCGGCGACGGCAGCGAGCTGTCCGGCGTGCTGCTGGTGCTGCAGCGCGAGCTCGCGGGCGCGGCGGCCGCACGGGAGGGCGCCGAGGCGCGGCTGCGCGAGGCGCGGGCCGCGCTGGAGCGCAAGAACGCGGCCATACGGTGAGGGCCTGGCTGGGGGAAGCAACGTCTGGTCGGCCGCTGGCGGCGCCCGCTGCGGGGCGGGGCGGCACCGGCTGTGCACCCCTGACGCGCCACCCCCACATGCACACGCGCACGCACTCACCCACGCACCACCACCGCCGCCACCACCACCAGGGACCTCAAGGCGCGCGCCGACGAGCTGGCAGCTGCGCCGAAGCAGGGCGCAGAGGACGCTGCGCGCCTGGCGGTCGCGGAGGCCAAGGCGCGCACGCTGGCGGCGGGCCTAGCGCGCAAGGAGGAAGCGCTGCGCGGCGCGCAGGCGGGGCTGGAGGCGGCGCGGCGGCAGGTCGAGGCGCTCGGCGCGGCGCAGGCGGCGGGCGCGGGCGCGGCGGAGGAGGGCGCACGCGCGACGAAGGCCGCGGCACGGCTGCGGAGCGAGCTGGCGCGCAAAGAGGCGGCGCTCGCGGTGCGCGCGCCGGCGGCGAGCCGCAGGCTGCCTCGGCGGCGGCAGCGAGCCCCCCCATCCTCGCACGCGCGCTGACGCGACCGCCGCGCCCTGGGCCGCTGCGCCGCGCGCAGGCGGCCAACGCGGAGCTGGAGCGAACGCGGGAGCAGCTCGCAGACGCGCGCGGCGCGGCCGAGGCGGCAGCCAGGAAGGCGGCGGCGGGAGACGCGGCGCACCGGCGCGGCGCCGCGCGGCAGCAGGAGCGCCTGGCCGCAGCGGGCGCCGCGCTGCGCGCGGCGGCCGGCCTGCTGCTCGCCTGCCTGGGCACGATGGCCGCCGCGGCCGCAGCGCTGCAGCAGCACGCTGCCGACGCCGCCGCGCGCGCGGCCGCGGGGCCGCCGCCCGCCAACGCGGCCGCCGCCGAGTGCGGCCGCGCGGACGGCGACGGCGGCGCCGCGGCGGCGGCGGCGGCCGCCGCGGTGGTCGCGTCGGGCCTGGCTGACATGGTCTGCCTGAGCCGCGAGGAGCTGGCCGACCTGCTGGGCCCGGAGGACGAGACCTGCCGCCTGCTGCTCACCAGCGACGCCGGCGGAGACGCCGCGGCGCAGCAGGGCGGCGGGGCCGCGCCGCCGGCGTGCGCGGCCGCGGCGGCGGCCATGGAGGCGGCCGAGGCGGCGTGGCGCGGCGGGCAGGGCGCCGAGGTCGCCGCGCAGCTGGACAGCGCGGTGGCCGAGCTCGCGCCGCCGGTCGAGGCGGGCGCGGCGGCAGTGCACCGCGGCGGCGCCGGCCCCGAGGCGCCCGCCCCGGCGCTGAGGCCCCTGCTGCTGACGCTCGCGCGGCAGGCGACGGCGGGGCAGCAGGCGCTGCGCGGCGCGGTCGCGGGCCTGGCGGCGGCGGGGTGACGCGCGGGGGTGTGTGGGCGGTACGTTGACGCGCGCAGGGGTGCGGGGGGCTGTGAACGCCCGATGACGACCGGCAGGACGGCCAGCAGGGGAGGGGGGCGTTTCGTGGCGGCGCGGCTCTGACCACCGCGCGCGCCAAGAAGGCACGCGTCGGCCTTGTTTCATTGACTGGCGCGCCGGCGTGCAACTGCGGCCGGCGAGCGGCGCCTGCCGCCGCGCCGTCAACCAGCTTACCGCACCGGCGCCGCAAACCGACGGCGGCAGACCTCCCCCCCCCTCCCTGCCCCCGCGCTTCCCCCAGGTCGGCAGCAAACAGTATCGCACGGATCCCCGGCAGCGCCCCCCAGCGGGTATCCTCCCGGCAGCGCCGCGCCCACAGAAGTTGGCAGCTCAGTCCCAGCCCCCGCCCGCCCGCCCGCCCGCCACTGCGCCGCCATGGCCGCACCACGGCGCCGCCGCCGCCAGGCTGGTTCAGCGTGTGATGCTCATGTCGCGCAGGCCCTCCAGCGCGGCGGCCGCGCCGCCGTCGCTGCCGTCGGCGCCGGCGTCGCCGTCGGCGCCGCCGCCGCCGCTGCTGCGCCCGCCCGGCAGGCCGCCGCGCTGGCGCGTGCTGAGGTCGCGGCAGATCTTGTGCCACGCGCTGCCCTCCATGAGCGCGACCTCGCTACCCCCGAGCAGCATGTCGCTGAGCTGGCGCAGGTCGAGGCTGATGCTGCTGCCGCCGCGGCCCGCGGGCGGGCCGCCGCTCGCGCGCCCGCGCGCCGCCGCGGCCGCGACCGCCGCGGCCGCGAGGTCGTCAGGCTCGTCCACCATGAAGGGCGCATAGTCCTCCGGCACCTCCACGCCGCCCGCGCCAACGCACCAGCCGCCGCCGTCGCTGCCGGGCGGTGGCGACGCCGCGCCCGCGGCGCCGCCGGCGCCGGCGCCGCCCGACGACGGCGCCGGCGACGCGAGCGGCGGCGACGGCGTCAGCGAGCGCGGGGCGCCGCCCGGCGCGGGGCTGCCCGGCGCGGGGCTGCCCGGCGCGCCCGTGCCGGCGGCGGCCGCCGCCGCATTCGTGGCCGCCGCGGCGGCCGCGATCTGGGCCTGCTGCGTCGCGTAGTCGTTTGAGAGGCGCGCCGCGACGAGCGGGTTGGTCTCTGGGCGCAGCAGCGCGTCAATGTCCAGCCGGTCGACGCCGCCGAGCGCGCAGCTCGGCAGCGCGGGCAGGCTGGCCATGGAGGCAAACACCTCCAGCGGCAGCCGCACGCCGCCGGGCAGGCCGTCCAGGGGGATGAGGGCCTCCAGGTCGGCGCTGCTCAGCCGCAGCAGGCTGCTGCCGGCGCCGCCGAGGTCGGCCGCGCCCGCCGGCGACGGCGCCGGCGCCGCGGCCGGCTTCGCCGCCGCCTGCGCCGCCTGCGCCTGCTGCTGTTGCAACAGCTGCGCCTGCCGCGCCTGCTGCGCCTGCTGCGCCTGCTGCGCCTGCTGCGCCTGCTGCGCCTGCTGCGCCTGCTGCGGGTGCTGCTGCAGCTGCTGCTGCTGCGCCACCTGCGGCTTGCCCAGGTCCATCGTCTGCCCGTGCTGCGACGCGGCGGAGGAGCGGCGGCGGCGGCGCAGCGGCGGGCGTGAGGGCGGCACCCGCCAGCCGGGCGGGGGCGCCCCGCGGCCGCACGCTGGCGCCGCCCACGCGCCCCGCGCCCGCGCCCGCGCCCGCGCCCGCGCCCGCGCCCGCGCCCGCGCGCGCCCGCGCCCGCGCCCGCGCCCGCGCCCGCGCCCGCGCCCGCGCCGCCTCACCTGCACGAGCGCCGCGATGGCCTCCGGCGGGAAGCGCAGGCTGGGCGGCCGCGCCGCCGCGTCGGCGAGGATGGCCGCGTTCATGCGCCCCGCGCCCTCGGGCAGGCCCTGCCGGAACCAGGGGTGCGCCTGCACCTGCGCCATGGTGTAGCTGCGCGGCGCGGCGCGCGCGGCGCGCGTGGGACGCGCGTGCAGGGCGCGGCGCGACACCGCGGCCGCGCGGCGGCCCCGTGCGCCCCGCGCCAGCGCGCCCCGCGCCGGCGCGCACCGCGCCGCGGGGTTGGTCTGCAGGATGTGGCCCAGCAGGTCGGCGCAGGCGGGCGTGATGGCGCACGCCTCCTCCGGCAGCAGGCAGAACTGGCTCGCCGCGGTGCGCGTGAACAGCGCCAGCATCTGGGCCTGCGGCCGCACGGCGCGGCGCGGCAAGGCGTGGGCGGCGCCGTGGCGGCGCCGGCGCCGCGCCGCGCGGCCGCGGCATGCCCGGCGGCCCCGCCGCGTGCCTGCTCGGGCAGTGCGCTGTCGTCGGGGCGCAGGAAGGGGTGGCGGCCGAAGAGCAGGATGAAGAGCACGATGCCCGCCGCCCACACGTCCACCGCGGCGCCGTCGTAGGGCGCGCCGCTGAAGTTGTGCATCACCTCGGGCGCCACAAACAGCGCGGTGCCAACCTGCGCGGCGGCGGCGGCGGCGCCGGCGCAGTGTCGACGGTGGCGGCGGCAGCGGCGGCGCGCCGCCGCGTGCTTTTCGCGCGCGGGGCCGCCCCGCCGCGTGCTGCGCGCGGGCCGCGCCGCGTGCGCGCCTGGCTCGCGGGCGCGGAGTGCGCGGTGGTGTCCTTGCTGAACCCAAAGTCGCCGAGCTTGACCAGCGGCAGCTGGCCCGGCGCGAGCGCGAGCAGCGTGTTGGCGAGCTTGACGCCGCGGCAGACCTTGCCGCGCGCGTGGCAAAAGTCGAGGGCGAGCACGAGCTGCTGGAAGAGGAAGCGCCCGAGCGCCTCGCTCACGCGGCCGCCGGTGTTGGCCAGGAAGGTCTGCAGGTCCTCCCCCGCCACGTACTCGCTCACCGCAGCGAGGTGGGTGGCGCTGAGGAAGACGTCGCGCAGCTCCACGATGTGGGGGTGCCGGCAGGCGGACAGCTCCGCGTGGATGAGCAGCTCGCGCAGCAGGTACTTGGCCGCGCTCCCGCCCCAGCCTGCGCACCGGGCGGCCGGGCGGCCGCGTGGGCGCGGGGGCGTGGGGGCGGGTGGCGCACGCCACGCAGCGGCGGGCGGCAAGCGGCGGGCAGGCCGCGGCGGCGGCGGCAGCGGGAGCAGCAGCGCCCGCGCGGCGCACCGCGCTGCGTGAGCTTGATCACCACCGTCTCGCCCGTCGTGCGGTCGCGGGCCAGGACCACGGAGGAGCGGCCCCCCGCCTTGAGCGTGCGGCCCAGGCTCTCGTAGCGGGGGTGCCCCGCCAGCGGGTCTGCGCCCAGCTCCATGGCAGCAGCGGCGGGCCGGCTGCCGCGACGGGGGACTCACTGAGGTCCCGGCCTGCCTCTGCTCACGAGCACGCGCTGCGGGCTGCCGAGCGCGCGTGCCAGCGCACCCGCCCTGCTTGTGTGAGCCGCGCGCTGGCGGCGCCCGCGCGGTGCTCCCGATCACGCGCCACACCCGGCCCGAACAACGGCCGGGCGCACGCACGCCGCTCCAGCAGGGCGCAGGGCCAAGCCGACCGCGAGGGCTTTCGACAGACGCTGGCGCTCCCGCCAACTCACACCCGGCCTCACCCAGTAAGTCGCCGTGCCGGGCGCAGTGCCGCGAGCACCGGGGCGGGCCCTGCGGCGGCAGCGATGGCAGCGGCGGCAGCGGCGCGCGCCGCTGCGCGCGCGCCAGCCGCGGCGCCGGCCCGCGCCCGGCGCGCCGGCCCGGGCCTCACAAGCCCGCGCTGGTGCCGGGCGGTCGCGCTGCCGGCGGCGCAGCGGCTGGCGCAGCCGCTGCAGGCGCCCGCGGCGCCTCCCGACGGCCGCGCGCTGCTGTCGGGCCGCCTCGCGCTGCCGCCGGCCGAGGTCGACGCCCTGCTGCTGGAGCACCCCGGCCTGGCGGCGCCGGAGCCGCTGGGCGCTTGGGTCAGCTTTCTGACGGCCTACGGCCTGCCGCCGCCGACGCTCGCGCGCATGCTGCGCGCCGCGCCGGCGGTGTTTGAGCGCCGCGGCGTGTGGGAGGCGGGGCGGGTGCTGCTGGCGTTCAAGAACCTCGGCTGGAGCGACGGCGCGATCGTGGAGCGGCTGCTGCCGCTGTACCCCCAGCTCCTCGGCAAGAGCGTCGAGGCCGACGTGGAGCCAGTGCTGGCACACCTCGCCGACCTCGGCTGCAGCGCGGACGACGTGCGGCTCCTGGTCTGGGAGGTGGGGGCAGCGCCGCCGGCACTGCCCGGGAGCGCGCGCTGCCCCTGCGCCGCCGCCGGGCTGACGGCACGCGCCCGGCCGCCCCGCCCCTGTGCGCTGCGCTCCACAGTTCCCGCGCATCTTCTGCCACCGCGACTGGAAGGTGGGCCGGCGCGCGCGTGGGCGCCTCCGCGCACGCCGCAGCGCCGCCACCCGGGCGCCTCGTCGCGCCGCCGCCCGCGCCCCGACTGACTGCCGCCGCCCCCGCCCACGCTGGCCGCCCGCGCGCCCCGGCAGCGGCACCTTCGCAAGTTCAGGCACCTGGGGCTCTACGGCCTGCCGCCGCCCGAGCGCCACCCCGCGCGCGGGGCCGCGAGCAACTCGCTCTCGCGCCTGCTCTTCACCGCCGGCTGAGCGCGACCGTGCCCCAGCGGCGGCGGCGGCGGCCGCGCCGCGTGTACGACCATCAGTGCGTGTATGTACCACCACAACGTGTGCACCAGGCGGCCCTGAAATTCATGAGCGCGCGTCTCGTGCGCACGCGAGGGCTCTGCGATTGAGCCGCCGCTCGCGACGGCGAGATCAGGGCAGCTCCTCACCGCGGCGGGCCAGCGGCCGGCCACAAACACGCCAGCTCAGCCGCCGCGCCGCCGCCGCCAGCGAGCCCGGCGCGTCCGCTGCTTCCCCACGGGCCGCCGCTGCCGCCGCTTCCTCTGCTGCCTCGCTCCGGCTGACCCGCGCCTCGCCGCCATTCTTCTGCTCGCGTGGGCCCCGCGCGCGGCTGCGGCGGCGGCAGGGCGCGCCGGCGTGCCGCGCTGCTCGCTGCTCCCGCCGCGCGGCCTGCAGGCGGCCATGGCGCGCCCCAAGCGGACGGCCGCGACCAGCAAGCGGGTGCGCCGCACCTCGCCCAGCGCCTCGCGACTGGGCGGCAGCGCCGCGCACTCGCGCCGCGCTGCGCTGCTCGCCCGCAGGACCGCGAGGAGGGCTCGGCGTCCGAGTCGGAGCCGGAGGAGAAGCCCAAGCGCAGCAGGAAGCCCAGCGCCAAGCCCAAGCAAAACGCCGCGCAGGCCGAGCCAGGCTCGGTGCGCGGCGCGGCCGCGCCGCGCGCGAGCCGCGCCCCCGCGCGCGCCCCGGCCTGACCGCCTCCCGCCTGACCGCTGCCTCCCTGCACGGGCAGGGCCTGTTCCTGATCAAGTCCGAGCCCCACGAGTTCAGCTGGGACGACCTCGAGGCGCGGCCCAACCAGACCGAGGGCTGGGACGGGTGCGCGCGGGGCCGAGCGCGGGGCCGGTGCGCGCGCGGGGCCGGCGCGCGGGGCGCACATCCGGCGCACATCCGCGGCCGAGCGCGCCCGCCCCGCTGCCCCGCGCCCCCACCGCCTGCGCGCCGCGACCAACCCCCGCGACCAACCCCACGCGCGCGGCGCCCCTCGCAGCGTGCGCAACGCCGAAGCGCGCAACATCATGCGCGAAATGGTGCGGCGCCGCCGACGGCGCGCCGCGCGGCGCCGCGCGGCCTCACCCGCCCGCCCGCCCGCCCGCGCGCGGCGCGGCGCAGCGCGTGGGCGACCAGGCGCTCTTCTACCACAGCAACTGCAAGACGCCCGGCTGCGTCGGCGTCGTTGAGGTGCGCGCGCGCGCGCGCCGTGCGGCTGGAGAGGGGGCCTGGCGGGGTGGCGCGGGGCTGCGGCGCCGCCGGTGCGTGCACGGCGCGACGCCGCGCGGGTGCGGGTGTGTCAGGTCGTGCGCGAGGCCTACCCCGACGCGAGCGCGCTGGACGCGGCGAGCAAGTACTACGACGCCAAGAGCAGCGCGGAGGGCCCCCCGCGCTGGTGGATGGTCGACGTGCGCCGCGTGCGGGCGCTCGCGCGCCCGGTGCTGCTGGAGGAGCTCAAGACCCACAAGGACGGCGGGCTGGCGGGCATGGCGCTGTTCACGCGCCCGCGGCTGAGCGTGCAGCGCGTGAGCGCGCCGCACTGGGCCTTTATCACGGGCCTCGAGGCGACGCCGCCGCCGCCGCCCGCGGCCAAGGCCAAGGCCAAGCCCAAGGCCGCGGAGGAGGCTGAGGAGGCCTCCGCCTCCGAGTGAGGCGGCGCGTGGGCGCTGCTGCGCAGTTGACGTTGCTGGCCGCTGGCGCAGAGGTTGAGGTTGGGCGTGCGCGCATGTCCGATGTTGCACCGGCGTAACGGCGGCGCCGCGTTACACGCCGCCTCGGCAGCACCAACAAAAACCGGCCGCAGCCGCAGCGGCACGTCCCACACACGCGGACTCGGCAGCAAACGCAAACGCGCGGCACGACCAAAATCGGCCCGCCTGGTGCTGGGCCGGCGCCTACCTAGAATGCGCAGCGCCGCGCGAGGCCCGCGCTGGGGGTGTCAAGGGCAGGCGCATGAGCGCGCTCACGCCGCCAGCGCGCGGCTGTGACGGCGGGGGGCCGCCCGGCGCTCCTGGGCTGCGGTGCAGCGGTGATGTACAGGCCCCGTTGCTCCGCCACAAACGCGCGCTGGATGGCGTGAGGCATGCATGCGGCGCGGGGGCGGCGGCGCGGAGCGCCCAGGCAGGCGCCCGCGCCCCGCCCCCGGCCGTGGACGCTGCCGGGTCAAAACTGACACCCCCACGCGGGCCCCAGACGCGGGCGTGCCGGTTGGGCTAGAATCATTCTGTTGGCGGACCATTGTTGGCGGCCGCCACCCGCGCCCGCGGGCGCGCGGGGGCGGGGCCGCGTCTGCTGCATCACATGAGTTGGATTGCGCCGCGCCACTGGGCGCGGGGGGCGGCAGGGCCGCGGGGCCGCTGCACGACGCAGCCGTCGCGGCGTGCCGCGACGTGGCAGACGCGGCTGCTCGAGCTCACAGCTGCGACTCGGCGTCCTTGGAGGTCGTGTGCGCCGCGGCGCCCTTGGGGCTGACGGGCACGTCGAGCTCCACGTGCGCCGCGTCGGCGCCCTTCTGCGGCAGCGCCTGGTCGCCCGCCTGCTTGCTGGGGAAGATGAGGCACAGCGCGCACAGCACGACCGCAAACACGCCGCCGATGGCGTTGGGCACGTAGATGAAGGGGTCGAGCACCGCCTGGCGATGGCGAGGGGGGGGGGTCAGGGGTCAGGGGGTGCACGGGGGGGGGGGGGGCGTGCACAGGGGGGCAGGCAGCGGCCAGGCGGCGCGAGGCGGGCCGGCGCGGCCTGCTGGGCGCGGCGCGCGACTCACAAAGCCGTAGCCGATCCAGAGCAGCGTGTTGACCAGGTTGGCGATGCACATGGGCAGGTAGATGGAGGCGCTGCTGCGGGAGCGGATGACCTGCACCACCGTGCTCAGCGGCGCGCCGTAGTAGGCGATGGTGATGGCGTTGCAGGTGAAGCCCCACATCAGCTGCGCCTGGTTGCCGCTCAGCACAAACGCGCTGATCACGCCCAGCACCAGGATGATCGGCGCCGACAGCAGCAGCATCGTCATCATCATGTTCTGAGTCTGCGCGGCACCAGCGGCGAGCCCGGCGCGCAGCGCAGCGCAGCGCGTCGGGCCGCGGCGGCCGCAGACGCGGGCGCCCACGCCGGGTGCGGCGCGGCGGCGGCGGGGCAGCGGGGCGCCCTTCCGCGCACCTTGCGCGTGGCGAGTGCGTGGCTGGTGACGGTGGTGTAGAGCGTCGCGGTGAAGCCGGGGATGTTGGCGAGGAACATGTTGTAGTCGCGCGACGCAAACCCGTACGCGACCCAGCTCGCCGTGCACACCAGCGCCACCGCAAAGGGGAAGGGGTTCAGGTCCTGCGGCAGCGGGCAGGCGGGGAGGCCAGGGAGGCCAGCAGGCGCCGAGGCGTGAGCCGGCGGCTGGCGGCGCCGGCGCGCGAGCAACGGCGCTCGTGCGTCAACCGGCGCGCCGGCCCTGATCAGGCTCGCGCGCCGGTCGGGCGCGCGGCTGCTTTTTGGGTCACGTGCGCTGCCAGGGAGGCGCTGCCGCGGGCGCGTCGTGCCGGAAACGGCGCCCGGTAGGCGCGAAAGCGCGGCATGCGGCCCACGCACCCCGAGCGCGCCGGCGCGGCGGGCCATGAAGGTGGCCTTGACGGGCGAGCAGTACATGACGGTCGCCAGGACGCCGCCCAGGATCGGAAAGACCTGCCCCATGATGATGTCCTTGGCGCTCATGATGCCGAGCCGCTGCGAGCTCTGCACGCGCGAGGGGGCCGCTCTCTGCGGGCGGCGGAGCGCATGGCGTCGGGCCAAATGTCAGGAGCGTGTCTATGCGCTCAGCGCGGGCTGGCGCTGCGCCTGCGGGGGAGGGGGGGCCCGGTCACGACTGCTGCTTGCCTGCGGGCGCGGGCGCGCGGCAGCTGGGTAGCGGGCGACGTAGGGCTGCGGTGAGCGCTGAATGAGCTGGTGGAGGGGGTGGGCGGCCGCGGCGCGCTTTCAAGGGCCCGGGCTGGCGGGGGCCGCGGCCCCTGAAATGACACCCCGCGCCCCGACCGACAACCGGCAGCTTATGCGATGGCCCAATGGGGGACTGACGCAGCGCAGGGAGGCCCCACGGCGCAGCGGGCTCCCACAAGAGTGAGCAGCCAGCTGGCAGCGCAGCCACGAGCGGCGCACACAGCGCTGGTCGCACTTCCTCGCGGTCGGCGGTTGCAAGAGCCGGCACGCACAGGTCACCACACAAGTCACCGCTGCTGCGGTTGCTGCCGCCGCGCGCCGCCCGCGCTGGCGCCGCCGCCGCTCGTGGCGGGCCGCGCCTGCAGCTCCACCGCGCCGCCTGGCCCGGCGCCGCCGCCGCTCGGCGGCGGCGGGCTCCGCGCGCGCCCGTTGGGCGGCGGGCTGCGCACGCGGCTGTACCGGGGCCCCCGCCGCCGGCGGACGCGGCCGCGCTGCGCGGCGGCGGCGGCCCGGCCGTGACGCCCAGCCGGCACGCGCTGGCGAGGGCTGAGAGGGCGAGGAGTGCGAGGCAGAACGACGCGGCCGTGGCGACCGCGACGGCGTCGCTCGCGCCCGCGCCGCTGCCCGCCGCAGCGAGGCGAATGCGCGCTTCGCTGATCGCGACGCCGCCGAGCTGCAGCACCTCCACGATCACCGCGCCCAGCGCCCAGCTCACCTGCAGGCGGCGTGGTGGGGCGGCGGCGCCGCGCGTCAGCGCACGGCGCCGGCCGCGCGCCGCGCCGCGCAGTCCCCCCCCCCCCCCCTCTCCCTCCGCCTGCCCGCCCGCCTCGCGCGCGCCGCGCGTCACCTCGACCGCCTCGCCCTTGGGCGTGACGACGGCGTTGCTGGGCAGCAGGCAGGGCGCCGACCTGGGGAGGCGCAGGCCCTCGAGGATGCCCAGCTGCAGCGCGGCCGAGAAGCACGCGCGCAGCACGTAGGGCTCCTGGCCGCCGCCGACCGCGCGCGCGTGCACGCCGCGCAGCGCCGACCAGGGCCGGGCGCACGCGGCCTTGGCGGCCGCCTCGAGCGCGTCGGGGCTGACCGCGCGGCCACTGGCCAGGCCCAGCGCGCGCGCGGTGTACCAAAAGTTGTCCAGCCCGACAAACGTGGTGCCTGCCCGCCCACGCGCGCGCGGCGCAGGGCGGTGCGGGGCCGGTGCGCGGCGGGACGGTGCGGGGCGGGGCGGTGTGGGGCTGGCGGCGGGCTCGGCGGCGGCGCGCGCGCTCGCGCCGCGCTCACCCTCCGTTGCTGGCAGGAAGGTTCCGTTGAGGCCGCAGCGCTTGAAGGGGCAGGTGCGGTTGAGCGGCAGCAGCGCGCGCACGCCCGCCCTGCACGCGGGCCAGTCGCTCCCGCCCGCGAGCCCGCTGCCCGCGACGTAGCCCGCGGGCAGGCAGGGGTCCTTGCGCGCGCCGCGCGCGCCGAGCGCCGCCGCCCAGGTGGCCGCGGCGGCCTGCAGGCCGAGGCCGTCAAAGGAGCGCGAGTACAGGCGCTCGCCACCCAGGCGCGGCAGCGCCAGCGCCGCGGCCTGGCCCGGCGGGGGCTTGACGGGCGGCAGGAAGGTGACCTGCAGGCTCGCGCCGCCCAGCTCCAGCAGGCCCCGCAGCGGCGCCGACGGCGGCGGCGCCGGCGGCGGCAGGCTTCCCTTCCGCCCCAGCAGCAGCTGCGACGCGGAGGGCGGCACGTCCACGCTGGTCGCCGCCTGCGCGGCGGCGGCGCGCGGGGGCGCGTGGGCGGCGGGTCGCGGGCGGGCGGAGGTCGCGGGCGGGCGGGGCGGCGGGGACGGCGCGCGCGCGCGCGGCTGCCGCGGGCGCCGCCGCCGCGCCGCGCGCCGCGCGCACCTGCAGCGCGCCGGTGGCATAGTTCGTAGCCACCCACCCCCACACGCCCTCATCCTGTCCCGAGAGCACCCGCGCGTCGCCGGGCGCAAAGTCAAAGCCCGACGTGGACAGCAGGGCGCGCACCTCGGCCAGGACCGCCTCCGCGCTGCCGTTGCTGAGGCGGCGCAGGCCCGCGGTGGCGAGCAGCTGGATCGGCGTGCTCGCCCACGCCTCGGGCGGCACCTTGTCCTTGGCGAAGCGCAGCAGCGGCTGCAGGCTGTTGGCGGCGGTGCGCGGCTCAAACGCGTACGACGCCAGCCCCGGGCTCGTGCGGTGCACCGCCTCTGGCAGCTCCACGCGCGCCCAGGGGCTCGCGGCCGAGGCGGTGAAGTAGCGATACACGTGCACGCGGCTGCCGGAGCTCCCGGCGTCGATGACCACCGCGTGCGACCAGCCCACCGCCGCAGCGCTGCGGCTCACCGCGCCAAGGCTCAGGAGCACGGCCAGCAGCGCCGCCGCCCCGCGGCGGCGCTGCATGGGCCGCGCCGCGGGCGGCTTGCGCCGCCGCTCGGCGTTGCTCGCTGCTCGCCGCCCGCGCTGCGCCAGCGGCGGCGGGCTGTGGCGGCGGTGGCGGCGGGCCGCGGCGGCGAGCGGGCGCGGCGGAGCGGCGCGGAGCGGCGTGCCGCGCGGCGCGGCGCGGCGGCGGCTGCGCCGGGCGCTGTGCGCGCTGAGGGGGTCGCGGAGGGTGTGAGGCCAGTGCGGCGGGCCCGATGGGCAAGGTATATCTTCAAAATCGAAAACCTTTCGCGGTTTCGCGGCGCAGCGCGATCGTCGGTGCGCGACCTGCGCACAGCCACACACAGCGCCTGACGGCGCGCCCCCGGCCCAGCGCAGCAGGCTAGCAGGCGCCAGGCGGCAGCACCTGGCGCTGCTGCTCGCCCCCCTCGCGCCTCCCGCGCCCCTTGCGCCCGGTCCCGTCTCACCGGTCGCACGTGACACCCGCGGCACCATGCGGACGCGCGCCGGCAGCGCCGCGCCGCGCGGCGCGGCGTGTGGTGGCGGGCGCGGCGGGGCCGCTGCTGCCGCGGCCCCGGCGCCGCCGCGGGCCCGCGTGCCGGCTCCCGCGCCGGCGCCGGCGCTGGCCTCCTGGGGCTGGGGCGGCCCGTCGGCGACCTGCTGTCGCCGGGCGCGGCGCGGCGCGCGCCTGGCGCCGCGCGCGGGTGCCAGCGGCGCGGCCGCGGCCTCGGCGGCGGCGGCCACGGCGGCGCCGGCGTCGCCCGGCGCTGCTGCAGACGCGGGCGCGGCCGCGGACGAAGCCGCCGCCGCGGAGGAGCGGCAGCGCGAGTGGGAGGAGGAGATTGAGGAGACGCTGAAGCTCGTGCGCCTGCTGCCGCCGTCGGGTGCGCGCCCGCGCGGGCAGCCCGGCGCAGCGGCGCGGCGCGGCGCACGGCTCGGCGGGCGCCGCGCGCGCGCGCACGCCGCGCAGCTACGCCGCCGACGCCGCCGCCGCCGCCGACGCCGCCGCCGCCGGGCGGGCGCGGTGGCTCGTCGCAGTGCGCGGCGCGCTGGAGGGCCACGCGCGGCTGTACGAGCTGCTGGAGGTGGTCATGGACCTGGGGCGCCCCCCGCTCGCGCGCTTCCCCGGCGCCGACGAGCCGCTCAGCGACGCGCCCGTGGCGCAGGCGGACCTGGACTACGCGGTCGAGCAGGCGCGCGAAACCCCCCGCGCACGCGCACGCGGCACGCCGCGCAGCGCCCGCCGCGCCCGCGCCCGCGCCAGGGCCAGCGGCGCCGCGCCGCAGCGGGGCGTGGGCGCCGGGGCTGCCGCGGCCCACGCGCGCGCGCGCGCCGCCTCATGCCGCGCCTCATGCCGCGCCTCATGCCGCGCCTGCGCCGCCGCCGCCGCCGCCGCGGGGTGGTCAGGTGGGCGAGTTTGGCGGCGACAACCGCGCGGGCATCGACGCGACGCTGCACCGCATCAGCTGCCTGCGCAACCGCTCGGGTCGCATCGTGGGCCTCACGTGCCGCGTGGGGCGCGCGATCCACGGCAGCGCGGCGCTCGTGGCCGACCTGGTGGGCAGCGGCGCGAGCGTGCTGTTCATGGGCCGCCCCGGCGTGGGCAAGACGACCGCGATCCGGGAGCTCTCGCGCCTGCTCGCGGAGGAGCTGGAGCGGCGCGTGGTCGTGGTGGACACGAGCAACGAGATCGGCGGCGACGGCGACGTCCCGCACGCGGGCATCGGCCGCGCGCGGCGCATGCAGGTCCCCGACCCCGAGGTGCAGCACCGCACCATGATCGAGGCGGTCGAGAACCACATGCCCCAGGTCGTGGTCATCGACGAGATCGGCACAGAGGCCGAGGCCGCGGCCGCGCGCACGATCGCGCAGCGCGGCGTGCAGCTCGTCGCGACCGCGCACGGCAACGAGCTGGCCAACCTCATCAAGAACCCCGCGCTCTGCGACCTCGTCGGCGGCATCCAGAGCGTCACGCTCGGTGAGAGAGAGGGGGGTCAACACCCCGCCGCGTGCCGCGCGCGCGCCGCCGCCCACCAGGCGCCGCCCGTCCGCGCGCGCGCGCGCGCCGCCAGGCGACGACGAGGCGAAGCGGCGCGGCGTGCAAAAGTCGATCCTCGAGCGCGCGGCGCCGCCGACGTTTGACGTCGCGGTGGAGATGCTGGAGCGCAGCCGGTGGGTGGTGTACGCCGACGTCGGCGGCGCGGTCGACGCGCTGCTCGCGGGCGCGCCGCCCGGCGGCCAGGTGCGCGAGCGCGCGCCAGACGGCTCAATCCTCAAGTACCGCAGCAGCGGCGCGCGCGCGCCGCCCGGCGACGGGCCCGCCGGGCGCGTGCTGCCGGAGCTGCGCCGCCCGGGCGCCGCGGGCGGCGCCGGCGCGCCGGGCGGCGAGCCGGAGCTCGACGGAGGCGGCGGCGGCTTTGTGCGGGGGCGGGCGTTTGGCAGCGAGGCGCCCGACCTCACGCCCGGCGCGGGTGAGCGCGCGCGGCGCACGGCAGCGCCGCTGCGGGCGCTGGCGCCGGCCGCGCCAGCGCAGCGGCCGCGCCGGGCGAGCGCTCACCCGCCCCGCGCCCGCCGCGCAGGCCCCACCCTCACGCGGCGCGGGCGCGCGGTGCGCCTGGGCGCGGAGTCGCCCGAGGGCGCGCTGCTGCGGCTGCACGTGGCCGAGCTGGACGAGGAGCGGCTGTGGGAGGTCATGAGCGCGATGGGCCTCCACGACAAGGTGACCCACCGCGCCCGCGTCGCGTGCAGAGGGGGGGGGGTGACGGCGCGCACCGCGCACGCGCGGCGCGTGTGGCGCGCGCGCCGGTCACGCAGCGCGGCGCGCGCGCAGGTGTACCTCGCGCCGCGGCCGGCCGAGGCGGACGCGGTGCTGGCGGTGCGGTCGCGGCTCAAGGCCAACGCGTCGCTGCGCGCCGCGTCGCGGGCGGCGGGCGTGCCGGTCTACGCGATCAAGAGCAGCAGCAGCGCCAACCTCGTGCGCGCGTTCAGGACGCTGCTCGGCCTGGAGCCCAGCGCGGGCGGGCTGTTTGGCAGCCGCGGCAGCATGGACGACGACGAGTGGGTCCCGCGCAGCCCGAGTGCCGCCGGCGCCAGCCCGGGGGCGAGCGCGGACGACGAGGGCAGCGAGGGGGAGGGCGACGAGCCGCTGGGCAGCAGCCCCGCGTCGCCGCGGCCGCGCGCCGGCGGCGTGGCGCGCGCGCTGGCGGAGGAGGAGGAGGGGCTGGAGGAGGCGCGGCTGGCAGCAGAGTCGATCGTGCTGCCGCTGCAGCAGCCGGTGGAGCTGCTGCCGCGCAGCGAGCTGGTGCGCAAGGCCCAGGCCGAGATGGCGGGCCGCTACGGCCTCGCCGCCGAGGTGGTCGGCGCGGGCGCGGACGCGCGGCTGCGCCTGCTGCCCGACAAGGCGCCGCGCACGCCGCCGGGCGGCGGCGCCGGCAGCGGCGAGGAGGAGAACGGCGCCAGCGTCTGAGCCCTGGGCCCCGGCTCTCTGCCTGTAAGCAGGGCCGCTCACCACGCATGCCGCGCGTGGCGAGCTCCGCCAGCGCCGCCGCCGCCGCTGCCGGCCGCCCTCGCCGCGCGTCCAGGCGCTGCTGGAGCGGTTCCTGGCCCCGGCACCGCGGGCGCGCCCCACGCCGGGCTGCCGCGCGAGCGCCTGCATGGCCGCCGCTGGCGCGGGGTGCGCGGCAGCGGCGGGCGCAGCGGCTCGTTGCTCCGGCCGCCGCTCTGCGCAGCCGGACGGGGCTGGCCGCGCGAAGCAGCGTCGGGCGCCTGTCACCTAATGCGCGCGCTGGGCGCCTGCACGCGGCGAAGGCACCGCGGATGTGGCAGGAAAAGCCCGAGTGTCACTGACGATGCCCGCGCCTGCGGACGCGAGCTGGGGAGCTCACAGGCCGCCCAGAGCCGCCACGTCGCTCGGCGCCCGCCGGCCGTCTCCCGCCGCGCCATGATGGCCGCCAGCGCGCTGGGGCCGGCGCTGCCGCGCGCGCCGCTGCTGCGCTGCCGTGCGGCGCGGCGCGGCGCCGCACGCAGCTGGCACTCACGCAGCAGCCGCAGCGGCAGCAGCAGCAACATCAAAAGCAGCATAGTCAGCAGCCGCAGCAGCAGCATTAGCAGCAGGTCGGCCTGCCGGGCGCTGCCGCCCGCGCTCGCCAGCGCGCTGGAGCCGTCGGCGGCAGAGGCGGCGGCGGCAGCGGTCGCAGGCGTGTCGGAGGAGCAGGTGCAGGCCAATTACGAGGCGCTCAGCGCCGCCTTCCTGCCCGCAGTGAGCTGGGGCGCAGTCGAGCACTGCCGCTCCACGGTCGGCCGCAGGTCCCCCGACGCGACGGCAGCGGCGGCGGCGGGGTGCTGCGCCTCACCGAACCCCCTCGCCGTCGCGCGCAGGACGTGCAGCGCCTGTGCGCCGCCGCGCCGGGCGTGCTGGCGCTGCCCGTGAGCAAATGGCTCGCGTTCTTTGAGGGCTACGCCCTCGGCAGCGGCGCGGCGTGGAGGGCCCTGCGGTATCGGAGCAGCGAGCTGGCTGCGGCGGACGTCTACCGCGCGGGCGCGGCGATCGCCTGGCTCAAGGAGCTGGGGCCGTGGAGCAACGCTGACGTCGCGGCGCGCATCATCCCCGTCCACACGGACGTGCTTGCCGCGCCGGTCGACGCGCTGCAGGGCACGGTCGACCGCCTGGTGGCGGCGGGCATGGAGCGGGAGCAGGTCGTGGAGCTGCTGTGGGAGAGCCCCGGCCTGCTGGCGCGGTTCAGGGAGGAGCAGCTGCCGCAGCTCGTGCGCATGGTGGAGAGCCGGCGCGACAAGTACTCGCGCGGCGGCAACTTTGTCGACTGAGGGCGGTGGAAGTTTGTCGCGCAGGGCGGTGGGATGAGGGCGGCAGCGTCGGTGGACGGCGGCGGCGGCGGCGGCGGCGGGCGCAGCTGGCAGCGGCGGATAGCAGCAGCGGCGGCTGGTGCCACCGCCGCCGCTCACCCGCGGCGAGCGCCGCGACGCTGGGCGCAAAGGTCTTGTACGCGCGGTGGTCGGGGGCGAGCGCATCGGCCACCAGCCCAGCCTCCAGGATCGGCGGCGCCATCGCGCGGCGCGCTGTTGCAGCTGAAGCGGCTGCGACGAGGCGGCGGCGGAGCGCTCGGGCGCGCTCGGAACTGGCGATCGCGGAGAGAGGGGGGAAATGGCGTGGCGCACGCGTCGCCTGGCGCGCCGGCGCCATCAGCGGGCGTGAACGTAACACTTTGGGTCAGGGTTTAGGTTCGGGGTTCAACCCTAGCCCTCAACCCTAATCGTCCAACACGCTGCTCGCGCGCACACACAGCACGCCGCGCCGACACCGATCAAGTACGCCTCGCCCCGCTCACGCCGCGGCGCCACCAACCACGCAGTTTGGCAGTGCAGCAAGGCCGGCGGTGGTGCTGCGTCGCGGGTTGGGACAGTGCAATCGGCGAGCCGCCGCTATGAGAAAGAAGGAGCGCGGCGCGCGCCAGGCGGCCCGTTCAGGGCGGAGCATGCGGGCAGGGGCTAGGGGCTAGGGGCTCAGTGGGAGCCTAGAACGACAACAAGGACACGGCCGGCGCTAGGGGCTCTGCGGAAGCCAAGAACGACAAGGCGAGTTCCTGGCGCTGCTCGTGCGACACACGCGCTCACAACAACACAACAAGACAGAGTTCACAGCATGCCTAGGTCAGCGCCCCAAACCGAGCGAGCCCCCCCCCCCTCCCTTGCCCCTCCCCGCCCCTCACACGCCGTAGAGGCCCTGGTCCGCCTTGACCGCGGTGCCCGCGCGCGCGCCGTCGCTGCGCGGCGCGCCGCCGCTGGGGCCGTGCGCCGAGCCGTACTGGTAGGCCTGGCCCCTGCTGCTGCCGCCGTGCGCCGAGTTGCCGCGCGCGTGGAAGGAGCCGTTGCGGCGCGAGAAGCTCTTGCCGAGGTCGCCCGAGAAGGGCGTCTCCAGCGGCACCTCGCTCCAAAACAGCGCGTCGTCAAACAGCGCCAGCCCGTCCACCGCCAGCGCGGCCGCGCCCTTGTCCAGCACCGCGTCGGGGTCGGCCCTGGACCGCGCCGCCGCCGCCGCCGCGCCGAGCCGGTCCCCGCCGCGCGAGACGACGGCGCCGACGAGCGCGCCGCTGCCGGCGGCGATCGCGACGGTGCAGAGCAGGGCCAGGACCTGGAAGCCCAGCTGGGCGCGCCCGTGCGGGGCCACGCCGGGCAGCTGCCCGAACGACGCGAGCCCCGCCACGAGGCCGCCGAGCAGGCCGGGCATGCCTGCGGGGCGGCACACGTGCGCGCGAGGGGGGGGGGGGTGAGCCGAGGGCGCACGAGGTGTGCGCGCGAGGCAGGCGGGCGAGGGGACAGGCGGGCGGCGGCCGCGGCGCGTGCGCACCGTGCAGGTTGTGCACGCCGCAGGTGTCGCCGAGGCCGATCTTGGCCTCCAGCAGTGGCGCGACGCGCGCAAAGCCAAAGCTGCGCGCACGAGTGGGCACGGGGCGGGGAAAGGGGGGGGGATGAGGGCGGGCGGCGCGCAGGGCAGTGCGCGCAAGGGCAGCGCGCACGCCGCGCACGCCCCGCCCCCGGGCGCCCGCCCCGTGCAGCTCACGTTGAGAGGATGCCCGCGCACAGGCCGACCGCGACCGCGCCGCCAGGGCTGAGCCGCAGCGCCGCCGAGGAGCCCATCGCCACGCCGCCGGCCAGGGTGGCATTTTGCACTGAGCGCGGCGGGGGCGCGGGATGTGTGTCGGGCGTGGGGCGCGTGGGCACGGCGGCGCGCGCATGCAGCGCAGCTCCGCCGCCGGCGCGGGCGGCGCGTGTGCGTGTGCGTGTGGTCACCGTGCATCATGTCGAGCTTCCCGCCTCCCAGCAGGCTGCTCGCGGCAAAGGTGGAGAGGACCGACCCGAGCAGGCTGAGCAGCGTGTTCACAACGCAAAAATATTGCTGCGGCATGCGCAGCGGGTCGGGGCCCCCCGCGACCGCCGCCTCGGCGTGCAGCTCGATGCTCGCGAGCGCGCCGTTGAACGACGGCCCTGCGACGCACGCGTGCGCGCACGCCGCGCGGCCGCGCTCAGCATGCCGCGCGGCCGCGCGCTCTGCGTTCCTGTCGGCCCCCGCCCGCCGCGCCCTGGCGCGTGGAGGCGCTCACAGTACATGAAGAGGAAGAGGGTGCCGATGATGCTGAAGAGGTTGGAGACGTACGAGGCAGAGTTCTTGATGTTGGCACTCGTGTAGGCGGCAAAGCTCTGACGCCCTGCACGCGAGAGGGAGGCCGGACGGCGTCGGCGGCGGCGGCGGCGGCGACGGCGGCGCGGCCCCAAGACGCCGCGGCGGCGCCACCGCGCGCGCGAGCGTCAGCGTGTGTCACCGTTTGAGAGGGCGAGGCTCGCGGCGAGGCCGTAGTAGGCGCCAAAGGCGTGGATGGTGATGCTGCCGCCCATGTCGAGCGCGCGCAGCGTGTTGAACACGAGGTGCTGGTTGAGCGCGTAGCAGGGCACCATGCACGCGAGCAGCAGCGTGAGCTGCGTCGGCGTCGTCTTGCCCAGCACCGCGCCAAACGCGATCATGGCCGAGCCCGCCGCAAACGTGGCGTCGATGAGCAGCGGCAGGTCGAGCGTGATGCGCGCCGCGCCCTTGCCCAGGACCTGCTGCACGCCGCCGATCAGCAGCACGCCCAGCAGCGTGACCAGCGCGGAGCAGAAGAAGTTGAGCCCCACCGCGCTGTGCCCGTACCTGCGCGGCGGGCGGCGCGCGCGCGGGGTGGCGCGCGCGTGGGCGCGGGCATCGCGCGCGCGGGCGGCGCGGGCCCGCCGCTCACCGGCGCAGGAAGGTCATGAGGAACCCGAAACCGACGTAGATCATGACCTCCACGTCGAGCAGCCACTTGTAGTACTGCGACACCTGGCCCGCGGTGAGTTCCGGCACCTCGTACTCCACGAAAGCGCAGAACAGCGCGAGGGTGACTGCGGGCAGGGCGGCGGGATGGGGGCGCAGCGGTGGTGGTGGCAGCGGTGACGGGCGCAGCTGGCAGCAACGGGCGGCAGCGCAGGCGGCGGCGGGCGCAGGTGGCAGCGACAGCCGGCAGCCGGCTGTCGGCCCGGCAGCAGCGGCCGGCTGGTGCCACCGCCGCAGCTCACCCGCGGCGAGCGCCGCGACGCTGGGCGCAAAGGTCTTGTACGCGCGGTGGTCAGGGCTAAGCGCATCGGTCACCAGCCGAGCCTCCAGGATCGGCGGCGCCATCCACGCGGTGTGCTGCTGCAGCTGCAGCGGCTGCGACGAGGCGGCGGCGGAGCGCTCGGGCGCGCTCGGAACTGGCACTGGCGATCGCGGAGGGAGCGGGGCGAACCGGCGTGGCGCGCGCGTCGCCTGGCGTGCCGTCAAGCGGGGAGCAGCGCGGCGGCCAACGTAACAAGGGTGGCACAAGACGCAGAAGCAACGAGAGCACCTCCGACATGCGCCCCGCCGCGGGCGCCGCCATGCCCGCCGCTCACGGATCGCCGCCGCAGCCGCCGCCGAGCGCGCCGCCAGCGCCGGCCCGCGGTGACGCGTCCGGGGACAGCTCGATTGGGTGTGCGCGGCACGGCGCGCCGCCGCCGGCGGCGCCTCCACTGCTCCCGCCGGCGTCGGCGTCGTCACGGCCGTCGGCGGCGGCCGTGCGCGCGAGCGCCGACACGTGCAGCCGGCCACGCAGCGCGCGCGCCTGCAGCAGCAGCGCGGCCTCGCGCTGGCGCAGCAGCGCGGCCTCGCTCGCCCAGAGCGCGGCCTCGGCCGCGACGAGCTGGCGCTCGCGCACCAGCGCGGTGTTGCTCGCCGCGGCGGCGGCGCTGTGCGCGCGCAGGCTGGCGGTCGTCGCCGTGATGGCCGCGGTGAGCGCCTCGATGTGCTGCCGCCGCAGCTCGAGCTCGCCCTGCCCGGCGGCGGGCGCCGTGAGCAGCGCGTCCGCCTGCGCCATCAGGTCGGCGAGGTCGGCCTGCAGCCGCGGCACCCCGCCGTCGGGCGGCGCCGGCGCCGGCGCCGCCGCCGGGTGCACGCCGGCCGCCACGCCCGGCGCGTGTGCGCCCTGCTCCTGCGCCTGGCTGCTGCTGCTGCTGCTGGTGAGCGCCGCTGCGAGCAGCTCCGCCGCCGGCAGGGGGCCCGAGCTTCCCGCGCCGGCGCTGCCGCTGCTGCTTCGGCGCTGCAGCAACTGCAGCGGTGCGTCGCCAGGCGTGTGCGACGCCGGCGGTGCGGGCGGCGGCACGGGCGGCCGCTGCAGCTGCGGCGGCTGCGGCGCCTGCTGGGGCTGCTGTTGCTGCGGCTGCGGCGGCTGGCCGCCGTCCGCGCCGTCGTCGCCCCACACGCCTCGCTGCAGCTGCAGCGGGGCCCCGTCGGCCGGCGCGCCAGGGCCGCCGCGCCACGCAGCGGCGAGCCCCGGCGACGGCCCCAGCAGCTCGCGGGCCACGCTCGGCCCCGCGCGCGGCGTGCCGCCGCCGGCGACGTCCGCGGACGACGCCGACCTGCTCTGGCGGTGCTGGCCGCGCTGCGGCGTGCCCGACCTGCTGCCGCCGCCGCCGCCGGCCGGGCGCTGCGGCCCGGCGCCCGCGGGGACGGGGATGGCCGCGGGCGGCAGGCTGAAGCCGTGGGGCGGGAAGAGCGCCATGAACGCGCCCGGCGGCGCGGTCGGCGCGTGCGGGCTGCCCGGCGCGCTGCCCGGCGCGCTGCCGGCGCTCGACGCGCGGTCCAGGCTGCGGCGGCTGCTGTAGAAGGAGGGCGAGCAGAAGCCCGGCGGCCGCATGCCGCCGCCGGCCATCGGGCTGCTGCCCAGCAGCCGGCTGGGCTGGCCGCTGCCGCCGCCGCCGCCACCGGCGAGGGGGCTGCCCAGGCCGCTGCCCCCGTCCTGCCCGCCGGCGGCCCTGCTGGCGTGCCGGAGCGGCGGTAGCGCGCCCAGCAGCCCGACAGCACCGGTGCCGCCGCCGCCGCCGCCGCTGTTTGCGCCGAGCGCGCTGGGGAGGGAGCTGGTGCGCATGCTCGCGCCGACTGAGGCGGGCGGCTGCGCGAGCATCGGCGCGGCCACGGGGGAGCTGCCGAGGCTCTGCGATCGACGCCGGTCCGGCGTGGGCGGCCGCTGCGCGGGCAGGCGCCCTGAGGGCGCGGGCACGCTGCTCCTGCCGAGGCCGCCGGCGCCGCTGCCGGGCGTCAGCAGGGCGCCGCTCCCCCGCGCGGCCGTGGGACTGCTGGAGCCCGCGCCGTGCCGGGTCTGCACCTGCTGCTGCTGCTGCTGCTGCTGCTGCTGCTGCTGCTGCTGCTGCTGCTGCTGCTGCTGCTGCTGCTGCTGCTGCGCCTCCTGCTGCGCCTGCTGCTGCTGAGCCTGCGCCTGTCCCAGCCGTGCGGCGCGCAGCAGCGTGTCCAGGCGCGCCACCGCCTGGTCGCCCTCGGCCAGCAGCGCGTTGTACTGCCCTGCCAGCGCCGTGCGCTCCGCCGACAGCTCCTGGTAGCGGCCCGCCAGGTCGGCGCCGCCGCCGCCCGCCAGCGCGCCCTGGATGCGCGCCAGGTTGGCGCCCACGCGCCCGAGGCTGGACCGCGTGGTCTCCATGTTGCTGCGCAGCGCCAACACGTGGCCCATCACGCTGTCGGCGGCGGCCAGCGACGCCAGCGCCGCCGTCGCGCCGTGCCCGCCCGCCGCGGCCGCTCCCGACGACTCGCCCGCCTCGGCCGCGCCCTGACCTGCTTGCTGCTGCTGCCGCTCCTGCGCCTGCTGCTCCTGGGGCAGCTGCTGCTGCGCCTGCTGCTGCTGCGCCTGCTCCTGCGCCACCTGCTGCGGCGCCTGCTGCGCCTGCTGCTGTTGCGCCTGCGCCGCCTGCTGGGGCCCGCCGCCAGTGGTCCAGCTCATCAGCTGCTGCAGCACCACGTCCAGCAGCTCGTGCATGCCAGCGGCGCCGTGCGGGTGCTGCTGCGCAGCGCCAGCCTCCAGCTCGCGCCGGCACACCGGGCACGTGTTGTGCTGCGCGCGCAAGCCGCAGCGACAGTGACGGCGGCGTCAACATTGGTGCGGGCGGGCGCGCCGCGCAGGCGCGTCCGAGGGAGGGATCCCCCCCCCCCCCCCCGCGCAGCGCGGCAGCACCGCCGCTGCCGTGCCGCACCTCGCGCAGCCAGGGTATCGCGCACGCGGCCTCGTGAAAGCAGTGCCCACAGGGGAGCTGTATCACCTCGCTGCCGGGCTCAAACTCCTCGTGGCAGACCGAGCAGGGCTCGCCGGCCGCGCAGAACGCGCGGCCGGCCGCGCCGTCGGCCGCGGCGTCGGCGCCCGCCGCGTCGCCCGCCGCCGGCGGCACGATCAGGCGCGGCAGCGCGTCGATGGCCGACTGCGCGGTGGGGCGCGCGCCGTTGAGCTCCCGCAGCAGGCCGTCGAGCACGAGGTCCACCGACAGCGCGCCCGCGGCGGCGCGGCCGAGCTGCTGCTGCACGCCCCCGCCGCGGCCGCCACGCGCGGCGCCCATGGCCGTGGCCTGCGTGGGCGGGACGGTGGCTGCGTCACGCGGCGTCGCGCGGCGCCGAGCAGGGCCCCCGGGCGCGGCGGTCGCAAAACCGGACCTGGCCATCTGCTGCTGCTGCCGGCACCAGCTCCACCGCGCCGCTCGCGCAGGCAGGGCAGGCAAGCTCGGTGTCCTCGGGACCACCCGGCGGCGGCGAGCGCGCGCCGCAGGCGTGGCAGAAGAGCATGTGCTCGGGCGGCGCCGCCATCTGTTCGTGTGGGCGGCGCGTTGCGCGCTCACTCCAGCGCGCTGCACATGCTCACGGCCGCTGCCCTGGCGCTGCACCGGCCGGCGGGTGTAGCGGCGCCTGGCGCTGTGTGTGTGTGCGCGCCGCCGCAGCGCGCGCACGGCGAGCGACGCTGCTGTGCGACGCTAGACCCTGTCGCGTCCGCGCGCGGGCCGCGCGGCGCGGCGCAGGTGTTGGCTGTTTCGGTCATGATTGTGAGCCACTCCCATGCAGCGTTACCGGCGGCACGCGCGTCACCACGCGCCCAGCCCCGGCGGCGAGCCGCGACACGCGGGGCGCGGCCGGCCGCTCCAAAGGTGTTGCGCGCGCGGTCAGATCTCGTCGTCGCTGCCGAGGTCGCTGCTGAAGTCGTCCAGGGGCGGGAAGTCGCCGGGCGTGACCTTGTCGGGCCGCACGAAGCCCCCGTGCCCCGGCGCCGCGGTGAAGAAGCGGCGGCCCTTGACGCTGCCGTCGTTCTTGCCCAGCGGCTCGTCAAACGCGACGCCGACCCACCAGCCCGCGGCGAGGCCCTCCACGCGCCCCACAAACCTGACGTGGCAGCGGCCGCGGCGGCGGGCGGTGAGCCGTCCTGAGAGAGCGGGCTGCTGAGGGGAGGGGCAGGCAATGCGCAGGCGGCGGCGCATCGCGCGCGCGCGCGCACTTGATTTCGCCGCGCCGCTCGCCCGGCTCCACACAGCAGCGCTGCCCCGCGTGCAGCTCGGCCGCCTCCTCCGCCTGAAAGTCGGGCCCCACCTCAGCGGGCGGCGTGTAGGGCACGCCTGCGCGCGGCGACAGGATCAGGGCAGCTGCGGCGGCGGCGCGGCGCGGCGGCACGCGCGGCCGGGCGGGCCGGGCGGGCCGTGGCGGGCGCACCCCGGCGCAGCGCCATCTCCTTCTCCAGCGTCCAGCTCGGGTCGTCGCGCAGCTTGGCCTCCTTGTAGCGCCGGTACGTGTTGTCCCGCACCGCGTACTCCTCCTCGCTCATCACGTACTTAGCCACCTTGCTCGTGTCCTCCAGCCACCCCTGCGCCGACAGGCTGCTCTCGTCGCTGTCCACGACGTGCAGCATCCACCTGCGTCGGCGCAGCAGCAACGGCGCCGCGCCACGGCGCGCTGGGCGGCCGCCGCCCCGCAGCGCGCGCCGGCGGGGGGCGCGTGCGAGGCGCCGGCGGCGGCGGCGGTGCCAGCGCCAGCGGGGCGGGCCGCGCGGCGCACCCGTCGCGCGGCGCGTAGAAGCCGAGCTTGCGCGCCTCGTCGTCCAGCACCGCCACGAGCCTGCCGCTCTCGTCCTTGAGCTGCAGGCTCATGCTCAGCAGGCTGGTGCCGGTCATGGTGTTGATCTTGGCCTTCACCGCCGCCACGCTCATCTGCGCGCGCGACCGCGGCGGCGGCGGCGGCGCTTGAATCGAGCACGCAGCGCCGGCCGGCGCGCGCACGCAGCAAGCGGGCCCCTCCTCGCCCGGGGGCCCGCGCACGTGCTTGTCGAGGCGTATCTCCGGGAAGCGCGCGCGCAGGTGGTTGTGCGTGATGAAGAGCTGCACCGTGCTCTCCGCGGCCGCCTGCATGCTGCTGCTCCCCTGCACGTACTCCTTGAGCGCGCTGAGGTTCATGACGCCGCCCGGAGGCACGCACGCCGTCGCCATAGCTCTCCTCGCCGGGCGCCGGGCGCCGCTCCGCGAGCAGGCGGGGCAGCAAGCACAGCTGATGATTCCAGGCACGCCCGCGGCGCACTGCGGCTGGGCGGGGTCGCTGCGGTCGACCGGTCGGCGCTCGTGGCGGTGATGCGTTCTGGCACACGCGGGCAGAGTCTGGGGCCACGCGGGGTGGCGCAGCGGCCGGTTCCCGCCGCTGCGTTTGCGCGCCGCCAGGCCGCCGCGTTTTTGCGCGCCGACCCAGCAGCCAGCGCAGCATCATCATCGTCAGGCCGTCTGGAAGATGTTCTGCACCATGGCGCTGCTGCACCGCGCGGCGGCGGCGTCGAGCTCCGCGACCTCCCCCGCGCTGAGCCGCCAGCCGAGGGCGCCGAGGTTGGCCCGTGCCTGGGCGAGGTCCTTTGCGCCAGGGATGGGGACCGTGCCCTTGGCCATGCACCAGTTGATGGCGACCTGCGAAACGGTCCTCCGCCGGCTGGCCGCGACGGCGTCCAGCGCGCGCGTGAGCGGCGCGATGCCCGGCAGCAGGCGCTTGAACAGCCCGCCGCGCGGTCCGGGGGGCAGCGACGCCTCGCTGTACTTGCCTGCGCCGGCGGCGCGGCCGCGCGCGCGGGGCCCGCTCGGCGCAGGCACGCGCGCACACGCAGCAGCCCCGCTCGCGGCGGCAGCCCCGTGCTGCCCGCGGCGCTGCGCGAGGCCCGGCGCACCGGTGAGGAGGCCGAGGGCGAGGGGGCTGTAGGCGATGAGCACGACGCCCAGGTCGGCCGCGACCGCCGCGACCTCGCGCTGTGCGGGGCCGCAGCTCAGCAGCGAATACTGCACCTGCGCGCCGGGCGGCGGGGCGTCGCGCGCCGCGGGCCGCCGGCGGCGCCCCGCCGCCCCAGCGGCGCCGCACCTGCGCCGACGCGAGCTTGATGCCGCGCCGCTCAAAGTCGCGCGCCACGCGGCGCAGCTCCCGCGCGCCATAGTTGGAGACCCCGACCTCCGCGACGAGCCCCTGGTTGTGGCAGTCGGCCAGGCCGTTGACGAGCGCCCACTCCTGCGCACCGACGGCGGCGGCGGCAGACCTCGGCGGCGCGCTGCGGCGCCGCTGCGCTGCGCTGCGCGCGCCGCCGCCGCTGCCGCGCGCCTGCAGCGGGAAGTACTTCTTGGCGGACCAGTGCAGCTGTCCGAGGCTGAGCTGGTCCAGCCCCGTGCGCCGCAGGCTGCCCTTGCAGGACGCGACGATGTTGCCCGGCGTCAGGCGCCACGGATATGACGCGAACTTGGTAGCCACGTGAAGGTTGGCCGCGACGCGGGGCGAGCCTGGGTACTCCCGGATGAAGCGGCCCAGCAGCGTCTCGCTGCGCCCGTTGAGCGTGCCAGTCCCGTAGCTGTCGGCAGTGTCAAAAATGTTCACGCCCGCCGCGACGCTCGCGTTGAACGCGGCCTGCAGCTCGCCGTCCATGCTCGGATCGTACCCGAACAGCAGCCTGTTGCCCCATGACCACGTGCCGAGGCCCATGGGCGACACCTGCAGCGAGCCGAGCTGCACGACCTCGCGCTTGCTGAACGCCTGCCGCTCCGCCAGCCGCGCTGCCGCTGCTGCCGGCGGCGGCCCTCGCCGCGCAGGCATGCGCCAGCTCCCCGGCGCTGCGGTGGCCCTCGCCGCTCCGCCAGCCGCGCCGTCGCTGCCGCTGCTGGCGGCCCTCGCCGCTCCGCCAGCCGCGCCGCCGCTGCCGCTGCTGGCGGCCCTCACCGCTCCGCCAGCCGCGCCGGCGCCGCGCCCCGTGGCCCCGGCACCGCGGGCGCACCCCACGCCGGGCTGCCGCGCGAGCGCCTGCATGGCCGCCGCTGGCGCGGGGTGCGCGGCAGCGGCGGGCGCAGCGGCTCGTTGCTCCGGCCGCCGCTCTGCGCAGCCGGACGGGGCTGGCGGCGCGAAGCAGCGTCGGGCGCCTGTCACCTAATGCGCGCGCTGGGCGCCTGCACGCGGCGAGGCACCGCGGATTTGGCCGGAAAAAGCCCGAGTGTCACTGACGATGCCCGCGCCTGCGGACGCGAGCTGGGGAGCCCACAGGCCGCCCAGAGCCGCCACGTCGCTCGGTGCCTGCCGTGGCCGTCTCCCGCCGCGCCATGATGGCCGCCAGCGCGCTGGGGCCGGCGCTGCCGCGCGCGCCGCTGCTGCGCTGCCGTGCGGCGCGGCGCACCGCCGCCTGGCCGCCACGCGGCGCCCCGCAACGACCCGCCCTCCGCCAATGGCGTGGCTCCTCCAGCTGGGCGCGGGCCAGCTTCGCCAGGGCAGGTGCGGTGCTGCTGCCGCAGCACGGCGCATGCATGCGCGCTCGCGAGCGCGCGGCCGCCGCCGCCGCAGTGCCGGAGCGCAACAGTGAGGCGTCTGACACGCGCATCCTGGCGCTCACCGACGGCCTGCGCCTGCTCGAGGCCGAACGCGATGATGCAGTCAAGACGGGTGCGCCGTGCCGCGCGCGGCAGTGATGCGCGCCAGCGGACGTGGAGCGCGCGGGGGATCGAGGGCCCTGGTTTGGCCCTGCTGAGTGCCCTCACACACAGCCACGCCCGCCACGCCGCGCCGCCGCCGGCCGCGCGGAGGCGCAGCCGAGTCGTGCGCGCGCACCGCGGTGAAGCTCGAGGAGATGGCCCGCCTGCTGGAGCGCCTCGCGCTCGACAAGGTGGCCGAGGGCGACGAGCCGGGCGCGCGCGCGGTGCTGCAGGAGAAGGTCGCCGTCGCCGAGGTGCTGGCGCGCACCAGCGGCCGCAGCCAGGTCAACTACGCGCTGGCCGCAAAGCTGGCGGAGAAGATCGGGCAGGAGCAGGCGGAGCTCATGGAGCTGCTGGGCGGCGGCGGCGCCGCGCAGCAGACTGCCAGCGCCAGCGCCAGCGGGCCCGCAACGCCGCCGCAAGCGGACGCTGGCAGCGCCCGCGCGATGGCCGGCAGCAGCAGCGCAAGTGCCGACAGCAGCCGCCGCAGCAGCGGCGATGCCGGTAGCAGCGCTGGCAGCCAGGGCGCCAGCGGCCCCGCCGGCTTCGAAGCGCCCTGGGAACGCTCGCTGACAGATGCGCGCGCACGCATCACCGCGGCAGAGCAGGAGGCCAAGGCGGCGGGGCGCGCGGCGGCCTGGCGCGCCAACGAGTCGCTCGAGGTGCGGCGGGCGCGGCGTGCGGCGCAGCCCCGGCCCGCAGCGGGTGGTTGCGCTCAAACGCGCCGCCGCCGCCGCCGCCGCCCGCAGGAGGCGCGCGAGCGGCTGCGCTCGCAAGCGTACGAGTCGGTCGCGGCCGCGCAGCAGCGCATCCGCGCGACCGCGTCGGAGAGCATCGAGGCGGCACGAGCGCGCATCGCGGCCGAGGACGCGGAGGCGCTGCGCAAGGTCAAGGCCGTGGTGGACCGCTACAAGGCTGGCGGCTACGTGCCGGAGGAGGAGCTGGACTGGGCCTTCAGCGAGCTGCAGCGAAGGTCGTGGCGCGGCTGAGGCGCGCCGGCGACGCGGCGGCGGCGAGCGGGGTGGCGGTGGAGGGGGGGACTCTTGAGACTGCCCCATCTTCATGCAGGCCGGCTGGCTGGCCGCGTAGCAGCGGGGCTGCAGAACTGCAGTTGGCACTCGCCGCGGCGCATGTAGCAACGCCCGACCCTGCTGACCGATATTGCGCCGCTCGCACGGCAGACGCGGCGGCCAACTCTCGACCGCAGATCTGCGCGCGCACACAGCCAGCCGTTGCTTACACATCTGCCTACTAGTAGTTTGGAGCGCCGGCAAACCAGCCCAGCTGCTACTACCAGTCGCCGTCCCTGCGCGCTGCTCACGCCGCGGCGATGCGCTCCTGGTGGGCAAACTTGATGCGGTCCTCCATCTCGTGCCTGGGGCGGGGGGCGGTGGAGCGGGGGGCGGTGGAGCGGGGCGGGGGCGTCAGGGCGCCGGGCGCCGCCGCGCGCGCGGGCGCGCGCGCTCGCCGCCGAGCTGCCCCCCGGGCGGCGGCAGCGCGCGCGCGCCTGAAGTGGCGGATGAGGCCCTGCACCGGCCAGGCGGCGGCGTCGCCGAGCGCGCAGATGGTGTGGCCCTCGATCTGCTTGGTGATCTCCCAGAGCATGTCGATCTCCTCCACGCGCGCGTCGCCCTTGACCATGCGCGTCATGATGTCGTACAGCCACCCAGTGCCCTCCCGGCACGGCGTGCACTGGCCGCAGCTCTCGTGCTTGTAAAAGTACGACAGCCTGCGCGCGCCGCGCGGGGTGAGCCGGCGGCAGCGCCACGGCCGGCCGGCCGCCCGGGCGCGCGCGGGCGCGGGCGCGGGGCCGGGGGGGGGGGGGGGCATCGCACCGCGCGATGGCGTCGATGACGTCGGTGCTCTTGTCCATCACGATCACCGCCGCCGTGCCCAGGCCGCTCTGGACCTCCTTCAGCGCGTCATAGTCCATCAGCACGGTGTCGCAGATCGGCTGCGCGCGACGCGGGCGCGGGCGCGGGCGGCGCGCCGCGCGGTCGGCGGGGGCGCGCGGGCGCGGGCGACCGCCGAGCGCGCGGGCGGCCGCCGCGCGCGGGCGCAGCGCGTGTCGCGCGGCGCGGCGCGCCTTGGGCAGCAGGGGCACGCTGGAGCCGCCGGGGATGATGGCGAGCAGGTTGTCCCACCCGCCGCGCACGCCGCCGGCGTGGCGCTCGATGAGCTCCTTGAGCGGGATGCTCATCTCCTCCTCCACGGTGCAGGGGCGGTTGACGTGGCCGCTGATGCAGTAGAGCTTGGTGCCGCTGTTGTTCTTGCGCCCAAAGCCCGCAAACCAGTCGGGCCCGCGCCGCAGGATGGTCGGGCTCACGCTCACCGTCTCCACATTGGTCACCGTCGTGGGGCAGCCGTAGAGCCCCACGCCCGCGGGGAACGGCGGCTTGAGACGCGGCTTGCCCTGCACGCGGCGCGGCGGCTCGGCGCGCCCCGCAGCGCCGCCGCCCGCGGCGCGCGCGCTGCCGCGCGGGGCGCGCGCGCTGCTGCGCGGGGCGCGGGCGCTGCCGCGGGGGTGCGCGGGTGTCGTGCCTGCTTTCCCTCGAGCGACTCGATGAGCGCCGTCTCCTCGCCGCAGATGTAGGCGCCCGCGCCGTAGTGCACGGCGAGGTCAAAGTCGTACCCGCTGCCGCACGCGTTCTTGCCCAGGTAGCCCTTGGCGTACGCCTCCTCCACCGCGCGCATCACCGCGAGCCGCTCCGCCACAAACTCGCCCCTGCGCGCGGCAGGATGGAGGGCGGGGGCGCGTCGGCGGCGACGGCGGCGGGCCGCGCTGCGCGCTGCGCGCTGCGCTGCGCGCTGCGCCGGCGCCCGCGCGCCAGACGCAACGCGCGGCGGCGGGGCGTGCTCACCGGATGTAGATGTAGCCTGCGCGCGCGCGCATGCCCACGCCCGCGATGAGGCAGCCCTCCACGAGCTTGTGGGGCTCGTGGCGCATGATCTCGCGGTCCTTGCACGTCCCCGGCTCGCTCTCGTCAGCGTTGACCACGAGGTAGCTCGGCCGCCCGTCAGACACCTGGCGACACAGGGGAGCGCGCGCGCGCGCGCCTCGGCCGCCGGCCGCGCTGCCGTCGCTGCCGTCGCAGCTGGCCGCGCGCCCCGCGCGGGGCGGCGCTGGCGCTGCTGCACGCACCTTGGGCATGAAGCTCCACTTGAGGCCCGACGGGAAGCCCGCGCCGCCGCGGCCGCGCAGGCCGCTCTTCTTCATCTGGTCCACGATCCAGTCGCTGCCCTGCGGCGCCGCAGAGCGCGCCGCACGGCGCGCCGCGCGTCGGCCAGCGGCGCGCGGCCCGCCGCCGCTGCGCCGCGCAGGGCCCGCTGCCACTGGCGCCACCCCCGCCGCCCGCGCCGCACCTTGACGACGAGGTCCTTGGTGCGGTACCAGTCGCCGCGCGCCTCCGCGCCCTGCGGCCGCGGCGCGCGAGCGGGGCGCTCGGCCGCTGCTGCCGCCGTCGCTGCCACGCGCCGCCGCTGCCGGGCGGCGCGGCGCGCCGCTGCATTCCGCGGCCGCGCGCGCCTTCAGGAAGGGGTCGTGGCGGCCGTAAATGTTTGTGAAGATGCGGTCCTCGTCCTTGAGGTTGCCGAAGCTCGTCCGCTCAGCGGCCGGCGCGGCCGGCGCTGCGGCGCCGCTCATGGCGCGCAGGCTGAGCGGGGCGATAGCGGGCGGGTCAGGCGTGCCGAGGCGGGCGCGCTGCGGCGCGGGGTGGCCCTGATCGCCCGCAGTGGCCCACCATCGCCCGGCATGCTGCAGCACGCCGCCCAGGTGCTGCGCCAGGCCGCCCGCCGGCCACGCGGCGGCCACGGCCGGCAGCATCGTCGCCGGTCAGGCGCGGCCCAAGCGCGCGAGCCGGAGCAGCAGGCTGCTGCGGGGCGAGCAGCAGGACGGGCCTCGCAGGCGCGGCCTGCGCAGAGGTGGGGCGCCGAGAGACGGGAGTGCGGGGTAGACGGCGGGCGGGGCGACCGGAACGCCAGGGCGCGCAGGAGGCGAGGGGGCAGCAGCCGCTGCTGTTCAGCCCCGAAACCCCTGGCTGAAGGCGCTCACACGCCCAGGCAACGCGGGGGCGTGCACCAGCACGCCAAGGAGCAGCACGGGGACGCAGCGCCGTGGCCGCCGCGCCCGCCGCCCGCGCCGCGCGCGCAGCACGCCCGCCGCGCCGGCCAGGTGCGCACGCGTGCTTACATGAAACAATCGCTGAACCAATGGAAGCGAATGGGGGGGCAGGCTGATCAGACGCAGGAGTGCGCGGGCAGGCGCCCGGTCTCGCGGCGCCGGCGCGGCGTTCAGGCCCCGTCGCCGCGGTCACTCGCCGCCGCGGTCAGGCCCCGTCGCGGCAGTCAGCCCCCGCCGCGGCGGCGCCCTGATGCTGCGGCAGCTCGTGCGGCGCCGCCGGCGGCGCGAGCCGGCGCCAGAACCAGTGCCGCGCCCAGAGCTCGTCCATGCGCTCGATCGGCCAGCCGCGCGTCTCCGGCAGCAGGGCCCAGGCGTACGCAACCATGGCCACGACCCACACAGCAAAGAAGAGGTAGACGCCCCAGTGCATGGCGCAGAGCAGCGACAAGAAGGTCTGGGTCCCCGCAAACGCGCACATGAAGTTCACGCACGTGAAGAAGGCCTGCCCCGTTGACCGCACGCGCAGGGGCATGATCTCGCTCGGGACGCACCAGCCGAGCGGGCCCCAGCTCCAGCTGAAGCCCGCGACGTGCAGGCACATGAAGACCAGCACCGCCTCGGCCGTCCCGTGGCTCATCAGCGACGCGCCGCTCGCGAGCGCCGCCGCGTCCCAGCCGCTCGAGACCACCGCGAGCACGATGGCCGTGCCCAGCAAGCCGACCAGCATCTGCAGCCCGCCCTGCACCAGCAGCGGCCGGCGCCCCACCCTGCGCGGCGGGTCGGGCGGCGGCGGCGGCGGCGGCGCTCGCAGGGGCGTGCATGCGGGCCGCTGCCGCCGCCCGCGTGCGCGCTGCCCGCGCGTGACCACGCGCGCGCGGCCGCCGCCACCGCCACCCGGCGGGCGCGCGCGCGCGGGCAGCGCGCGCACCTGTCGACCAGGACCATCGACACGAGCGTGCCGAGGAACAGGGTTCCGCCGATGACGCACGCGCTCAGCAGCGCGACGTGCGTGGCGAGCTTGAGGCTGGCGAACACAGCGGCTGAATAGAACAACAAAGCGTTGATCCCGTTTGCCTGGCTGAACGCGGCGACCGCGGTGCCGCTGATCAGCTCGGGCAGGCAGCCTCGAGAGAAGAGCCGCCGCCACGCGCGCCACGTGCTCTGCCCCGCGCTCTGGGCGCGCGCGGAGGCGCCGGCGCCGAGACTGGTGAGGGCGGCGCGGCGCGGTGCGCGCGGGCGGCCGCTGCCGCCGCCGTGGTCCGGCATGCCGCCCCGCGGCGCGCGCACCGCCTGCGCAGCGCTCAGGATGTCGCGCATCTCCGCCTCCACCTGCGCCGACTCGCCGCCGCGCAGCCTCGCCAGGACGCGCCGCGCCACGTCGGGCCGCCCCCGCTCCGCGAGGCAGCACGGCGTCTCAGGCAGGACCAGCGCCCCCAGCGTGAGGATCAGGGCCGGCACGCCTGCGCGCGCACGCGGGGCGGGTGGGCGCCCCGGGCCGGCGGGGCTGCGCGGCGGCGCTTCCTCGCAGGGCGCCGCGGCGCGCCCGCCGCGCCGCGCTCGCGCGCTCACCGGCCAGGCCGATGCTGAGCCGCCAGCCCCAGTCGAATCGGGCCGTGCCGAGGTTGACCAGCTGCGCTACGAGCATGCCAAACGTGGTCGCGAGCTGGAACGTGATGTTCAGCGTTCCCCGAAGCGACGGCGGTGCCTAAAGAGGGGGGGGGCAGCGCAGCGCAGCGCAGCGCAGCGCAGCGCGGCCAGGTCCGCAGAGCGTGAGAGCGCGCGCTCAGCCGCGCGCGCCGCCGCGCAGCCGCTGCCGCCGCTGCCACCGGCGCGGCGCGCCGCCGGGCGACGCCGCGCGCGCACCATTTCTGACAGATAGATCGGCACCGCCTGGTTAGCTAGGCCCACGCCCAGCCCGAGCAGCACGCGCCCGCAGATGAGCGCCGCCAGCACGCGCGCGGTGGCGCAGAGCGCGACGCCCGCGAGGAAGCACAGGCCCGCAAGGAGCATGGTCAGCTTGCGCCCCCGCGCGCTCAGGCCCGCCGCGACCAACGTGCTGCACGCGCCGGCGAGGAAGATGGCGCTCGTGAAGAGCTGCAGCCCCGCGTCGGCGTAGGAGCACCACGGGCTGGCCGCCGCCGCCGCCGCGGCCGCGAGGTGCGGGAAGAACAGCGCCTGCCGCGCGCGCGCGCGCGCGCGCGCGCGCGCGCGCGGGCGGGCGGGCGGGCGTGCGGTCAGCGGCCCACACGGCGCGCGGCACGCGGCGGGCTGGGCGCTGCTGCGGGCTGGACGGGGCGCGGGGCGGCTGGCGCCGGCCCACCTGGAAGCTGTGCATCGCCATCACGCCGCCCGTCACGCCCTGCGGCGCGGGCGGCCGCGGCACGCGCGAGCGTCGGCAGCGGCGTCACCGGCGGCAGCGGCCGCCGCCGCTGCGTCTGCCCTGTGCTCCGAGCAGACGGCTCAGGCTAGGGCTGTGCGCAGCGCTGCAGGGCCCACCAGGTCGTAGCCGAACAGGAGGCCCCCCGAGGCGGCGACGCAGCAGACGACCACGACAGCGGCAGTGAGCTGCTGCCCGCCGCCGCCGCCGTAGCCAGCGGCGGGAACGCCGGCTGGCGCGGTCGGGAGCGGGCCCAGGCCCATCGCGCCGGCCTTCACCGGGCGAGGGCCGGCGAGCGAGCCCGGGCGGGCCGGCCGAAAGCGGTTGGAGGCGCGCAGGGCGCGCGTCCAGGCGCCCGCTGGCGCTCGACAGACGCCAAAGGTGCGTGCCGTGCGCGGAGGCGGGCGGCGGCCGTTGTGCGGCGGCACTGCGGCAGCAGCAGCAGCAGCAGGACGCACCGAATCCGCCGCGGTTCAGCGCTGGCGCAGGGCCGGCGCACCAGCGCCACCAGCGCGGATGACCAGGCGATCGCACGGCGCGGCAGCCGCGCCGGCGCGGCGGCCGGCCGCCGCGCCGGCGGGCGCGGGCCGCGGCGCGCGCGCGCGCCCCCGGTGCGCGGCACCGCCCGCCGCGCGGCCCGGCGACGCTTGCACGGTGAGGCATACAGGCGGTGGGTCGTCGTGCACCGGGGGCTTGGCGGCGGCGCCGAGGCCGGTGGCGCGGGGGCCCGCCGGGGGCCGCTGCGTGCGCCGCACGCCGCGGGGTTGTTAAAGATAAAGATAAAGATAATTACACCACAGGCTCGCGCCCATTGGTCCCGCGCCCCTTAAGGACGGTTGTTCGGAGTGGTCAGCGATGAGCGGCATGGGCAGCTAGCTGTTTCGCCTGCACGAGGCTGCGGCAGCCTTGTCGCCTGGCTGCCACGCTCCAGAGCGATCATCAAGAGCGACGCCGACTGGGCCATCCATCGCAGCGGCGCCTGCAATGGAGAGCCCCTTCACGACGGGCGAGGCCGGGATCGTCGCCGGCCGCGCGCCGTGCGAGTGCGCATCCGCTGCCGTTGTGGCGCGTCAATCACAACAGCCGAGCATCGACGCATGCAGCGAGACCGCGCGTCCGAGGGCGCGGCCGGCGCCGGTGCTGCCTGTGCTGCTGCAGCGCCCGCGGCGGGCCGGCCGCGGCGGGGAACGCTGCTTAAAAACAAAGATAGAGATAGTTACACCACAGGCTCGCGCCCATTGGTCCCGCGCCCCTTAAGCTGCTTGCCTCGTGCCCGCCCGCGCAGGCGCCTGCAACGTTACCCGCGGTCGGCGTCTGCTCGGCCTCAGCCACGAGCGTTCTTGGACGGCGTGGCACCGCGCTCCGATGGAGCACCCCGACCTCTGCATTAGAAGTCGTAGTCTAGGTTTTAGGGTTTAGGTTTTAGGTTTTAGGTTTTAGGTTTTAGGTTTTTAGGGTTTAGGTTTAGGGTTTAGGGTTTAGGGTTTAGGGTTAGGGTTTAGGGTTTAGGTTGTAGGGTTTAGGGTTTAGGGTTTAGGGTTTAGGGTTTAGGGTTTAGGGTTTAGGGTTTAGGGTTTAGGGTTTAGGGTTTAGGGTTTAGGGTTTAGGGTTTAGGGTTTAGGGTTTAGG